>JAYEPQ010000015.1:4285081-4350081 GCA_036321105.1 Dracaena cambodiana
ACCTCCACTTTTGCCTAGTTTCTGCCATTTCGTAACAAGATAGATAGGCTCTGAGCTTTGTCCGCCTGTGACGAGTTTTTGCTTTAGAGATTGTTAGGTTCGCAGAAAGGAGAATGGTTATGGGTATGATTCTATTGTTTTGAAGAATCTATGGACTCTCTCCCAATTGATTGGATCATATGTGTAATATTTTACTTCACGACGAGGTTTCTGGTTTAAGTTATGAATGGCCCAGCCGCGTTAGGGAAAAAAAAAAAAAAAAAAGAACCATATGACTCTTTCATGTATCCTCCACTTGGCTCGGAGGCTATAGCTCAGTTGGTAGAGCTTTGCTCTTGCAATTGGGTTGTTGTGATTACAAAGTTGATGTCTAATTATCCACACAATAATGATAGTATCTTAGTGAACAGATCAAGATTTTCCCTAAGATTTTGAATAGTTGTTTTGAATGTTGATTATGTTTCGCTTCTTTCTTGGAGAAATACGATCAAACAATTCCGAGTCATGGTCTTTGGGTATGTATAAGATTGAATGCATTCGATTTCTAAAAAGGATTCCTAATCTTTAACTTTTCGAGGAATTGTTTTTTTTTTTTTTTGACCATAAACGGCGGGATATAACCATCCACATTCCATTAAAAAGATAATAATAGAACAATAAAAAGTCTTTGAGCCACTAGCAGAGTGGTCCATCAATAAACTTACATAATAAAAGTTCTAAATAAGGACTTACATAATGAAAGCTCTAAATAAAACTAAGAAAACGAAAGTAAAAAGTACATCAGTTTCTCAAACTTAAACTGAATATGAGCTTCATCCGTCACATCACATGGCTCCGCAATACTCTTGTACTGGTGGGCTAGCCTCCATGTTCTTTTATGAAGAGCCTCCTGACAGATGTAGCCTCTCTTCGTCCGAAAAAAAACTTGGAGACGGATCCGTCTGTTCTGTTTTCTGCTTAGTAGCTGTTGTTGCAATCTGTCCCAATTGGTAGTTCTGATCACCTCTCTTCTCCTCCAATCTTTTGCTTCTTTTAGTGGTTGTGAATGACCGACTTTTCTTAATCTTTTTTAATAATATTTTAGAGAATATTTTATCTCTTTTTTTTGATAATATTTGACAATCATTACCCCCAATCTATACTCTTTTCCATTGCCCAAATCCATTAACCAACAAAGTATGGAAAAAATCTTATATCACCAAATTCTTATCTCTTTTCCATGAAACAAACAAAAATTTGAAATAGGAAAATTTTAGCTAGCACTATTTACTGTCATAAATCTATTTTCCAAATCCATAAGTCAAACAACCCTTTGGCTCGCCACTTCTCTTAAAAAGTCATGTAAAAGTAGAGTTGTTGGTTGATATTTAACCACTGAAGTAGTTAGCATGGAGGTTGATCCATGTGTCATTCTCTCATTCACGATATCAGCAGGGGTGGAGCCATACTCAGCCGAGAGAGAGGAGGAAAATGGAGAGGGGAACCTAATAAGAAAAAAAAGAGAGGAGGAAGAGGGAAGAGAGGAGGTGAAGTAATTCAGGGGTATAACTGGAAATTCGGACCAAAAATATGGCTGCGAGACTAAATTGTGGTAACTTAAAGAATTTGAGGAACTAAATTATAAATATAAAGATTTGGGGGACTAAATTCTATTTTTTAAAGATTTAGGGGACAAATATGTAAAAACCCCTTTTTTTTTTTTTTTTTACCTAGTAACCTTACTTTTGAAAAAAAAAAAAAAAAAATCAAACCCGCATCCTAAATCTTCAATTTTACAACTCCACCACCTTTCCTAAATCCTCAAATTTACAACTCCTTCCCTGAGAATTTTCAATTTTCGAGTTCAAAAGATTGAAATTATGAGAGATGAATAATGATTGTCTAAACATGATATCTCTCTTCTTTTTTTTTTTTTTTTTTTTTGCTGTATAAAGTATTTTCTTTATTTTAAACTCCAAAAAATAATGACAATTAAAGCTTTGTGGTTATCAATCTCTTATAATTTGCACCTCCCCTCATATACACAATGCAGATGGATACACCTGTTTAGCTTGTTTCATTATTCGTGGATTGCAACAAGAATCATTAAAAATAAACATAAATTTTAGACAGTAATATTATACTTATAAATCATATAAAATAGATATTTATATTAGTATTGTGATAACATAAATTTCCGTAGGAGTTATGAAGTAGAAATATGATATTTTTCTCGGACGGAGGCTTTGTCGCCACACTCCTGGTAAGAGCACTTCGTGCCTTACACCCGACGAGCTGTCTGTTAGTTGTTCATATGTGAGTATAGTCACACATCGGATAGAACAAAAAATTTTTATGAGTTTAAATACAAAATTGGAGTCTTGACTTAACAGCTTAAGTTTTCAAGTCATACTGGTTGTCAGCTTTGTATTATGCTCATATTGGTATCAGAGCCCATGTTCGGACCAAGTTGTCGTCGAGTCAATAGTCCAGGGGGGAGTGAAGCCAATGTTTTAAACCCGAATTAGTCGAGTTAATTTTGGGTTTGATTTCCCACATGTTGGCTCTCCATGTAGATGGTTATCAAAGTTAAGTTGGTCGGATTAACTTTGGATTTGGTTTTTCATGTGTCTGCCTCCACGTGAATGGTTGTCATAATGAAAGTGGTCATACAGACACTATCCGAATAGTTTGACCTGAGAAAGCCTATGGGATTCATTTGCCCGTGAGTTGCGACAGATAACCAAATTCAGAGCCTGATGCCTGAGGTTGTGCTTGGTTTCAATTGAGCTTTAATATATGTTAAAACATGAAAGTATAATCGTTACTTTTATAACGATCTGATATAGATGCCGAAATTCTTTTGATAATGATATTTGTGCTCTCTATTATAAAATAATCAGAACCAATCAATCTATCTATTATGAGTCAAAAGATGCATACATTTATAGGTGTCTAATCTAGCACTCCCCTCAAGTGGGAGTATATGGTATCCAACATGTTAAGATTAGAAAATGCTATCTCATTCTTTAATAGTGCAGATTAAGCTGAAATGGATGAGTAGTAGCAGCAGTAGATGAATCACTTGAATCGTCATAGTACGCTCATATTCGAGCAGTAATAACAGTAGATAAACTTCTTTCTTAGCAGCAGTAGCAGGCAACAAATAAAGTTCTTTTTTTGAAGCAATAGTAGGTAGCAGATAAACCTCTTTTTTTTAGAAACAGTAGTAGGCAGCAGATAAACTTCTTTTCTTTAGAAACAGCAGTAGGCAGCATATAAACTTCTTTCTTAAAAGTTATAGTAGGCAGCAGCTAAACTTCTTTCTAAGAAGAACTAGTAGGCACAGTAGGAGCAAAGGATTTTTAACCCTGGATTATACGCTTGCAGTCGACGAGGGATTAGTCAGTGTCCCTGCAGTCACTAAGTAGAGAAGAAATAGAAACTGAAGCAGATGCAGAATCAAATTGGCGATGTGATTGCAGAGTTAGAGTCAGATTCAAAATCAGAGTTACAGTCAGAATCAGAATTAGAGTCTGAATCAGTTATCGATTAGGATGGTTGAGATTTCTGAAAACAACTTATTCTCTTTCTTATAGAGAAGGAGAAAGAGGCGGAGGATGAAGAGGGTAGTGAACTCCCACCATAAGAAAACTTCTCTTCCATTAAAAAAAAAAAAAAATTGGTTGAGACTGATAGCTGAGATCTATTTAATAATGTACTCTGATACCATATTATGAAATAATCTATCTATTATGAGTCAAAAGATACATACATTTATAGGTATCTCAACACCATACAAACAATCCATTCCAATCTAACACTCTCCATACATAAATGTAGTTATTGTTGTTGTTCCCCCTTATGATTTGTTTTTTTCAGGACTTTTGAGCTAAGCTTTGATACAAATTGTTAAGGAGAAATGTCAGATCCCTTTAAGAGCAGCAGGCTTTAAACACAAAACCAAGAGTCAACCCAATCGAAAAGTTTAAGTTATAACAAGTGTGAAATTATACTCATATATGACTCCTAACATATACTCTCTATGAGACCCGTCCATGTACGCTTAATTAGAAGGGGGAATCTATGTAGGTCAGCGGATGTTTGACATCTCGATCAGATATAAATTAGAAAATTCAAGTACTTGTCATATGTCTTGACAAAACTTCTCAAGTTCCTACTGAACTAGAATAAAACTAAATGAGTTTTTATCATGAGTTCATTTGAGTGAAACTATAAATTTTTGTTGCGATGATGAGAAAATAGTATTATGTTGTCACAGCAATCTAGATTCAAATCTAGTTAGTTGCGCTAATTAGGAAGAAAAGATTGATACTTAAGCAGATCATATGTGAATTTTTACACCTTTTTAAGCTATAAAAGAGAAAAATTACATTTGATATATGATACTAACATAAATGAATTTACAACTCATGTATGTTATCTGGGCTGTAATCCATTTCAACCATCTCCAATATTTATTTTTTCAAAATCTTCTTATGAATTATGATTACGACTCTCTAGGTTCTCTCATACCCAATTATTTAACTTCAGTTTTGATTTGACTTTCTATTAGTATACGCAAAATTAATAGTTTTCAGTAAATAAAATAGCTTGTATCCAATTAATCGAAAGTCAAATGAACTTCAAAACCTATAAAGTTTTTATCTTAAAGAAGGTAGGAAGATGGAGATCATGATTCCGAAAAGATTTTGGAACAAAATAATGAAATCACTATTTTTTTTTCGTTGCTAATGTAACTTATTTAAGCTAGTGATTTTTTACTGTTATAAATGTGTGTATGGGATTACTGTATATGAGCCACCAGCGCAGGCAAATTATATGAGTTAGAGGCGAAAAAATAATATTCCATTATATTTTTCAAATTTTTTCTAGGATCATAATTTCTACATCCTTAATTTTTTTAGCGTCAAATTTTATGAGTTTTGAAATTTATTTGTCCTTTCATTAAGTGGATACAAAATGTTGTAGTCACCGAAAATCGTTAATTTTTGTGTCTAACTGATAGAAGACCAAATCAAAACTAAAAACCAAGAAATTAGGTATGACTAAATCTTAGGGAGTCGAGATCATAGTTTAATGAAAATTTAAAAAGATATTAGAGATAGTACAAATAGAGTGCATTTTAGGTAATTTAATGGTTAGCAACGAAAAAAAAAAGATAATGGGACCATTTCCACTATCTCCAATAGTTTTTTTAAAAAATATTTCTCTAAGATTATGATCTCAACCCTCTAAAGTTCATTCATATCTAATTTTTTGGATTTTAGTTTGATTTCGTCTTCCATCAAATAAATAAAAAATTAACAGTTTTAGTGAATAAAAAATAAACTTCGAAATTCATAGAATTTGATTCTAAGAAAACTAAAAATATAGAGATCGTGATCCTAAAAAAATTGAAAAAAAACTAACGGATCATTATTTTTTCACCGCTAACTTGCGTAACTTATTTAAATTGTCGACTCCAGTAATCCATATATAAATATACATACATACACACACACAATATATATATATATATATATATATATATATATATATATATATATATATATATATATATATATATATATATATATATATATATATATATATATATATATATATATATATATATATATATATATATATATATATATAAGAATAATATAAATTAGCTAACAACTCGCGCAAGTTATCTGAAATGCAATCTATTTCTACTATCTCTGATAAATTTTTTTCAAAATATTTTTTTTTTTTTGCATTATGATCTCAACCT
This sequence comes from Dracaena cambodiana, assembly GCA_036321105.1. Taxonomy (NCBI): domain Eukaryota; kingdom Viridiplantae; phylum Streptophyta; class Magnoliopsida; order Asparagales; family Asparagaceae; genus Dracaena; species Dracaena cambodiana. The sequence continues at coordinate 4,290,840 of JAYEPQ010000015.1, forward strand.
TCTAAGTTTTACTCATTTCTAATTTCTTGGGTTTTAATTTTGATTTGGTCATTCATCAAATAAATACAAAATTAACAGTTTTTGTTAAATATAATATTTTATATCTACTTGATAGAGTGGTAAATGAACTCCAAAATCTATGAAATTTGATCCTTAATGAGATAATAAGTGGAAATTATGATTCCAAAATTTTTTTTGATAAAAGATAATTGGATCATTAGTTTTTTGCTACTGACTTGCGTAACTTACTTGAACTAGTAGCTCATTTACAATAATCCATATATACATAGGTATACGTGTGTGTGTATATGTGTATGTGTATGCATGTGTGTGCGTGTCTGTATCTATATATATTGCTAGTTAAGTGTAACTGAAAAATAATATGCCAATGTTATGACTGTCTAGGTTACTATCAAAGCGTTGTTTAAATTTCTTTAGGAATAATTCCAAATCCGACCAGATCAAAATCATCAATATTTTTTTTACAGTTTCCACGTAAATACTTGGAAATATTTGGTATTATTTATTTATAAATTAAATCTAAAAACATAAAACTGAAGTGCTTAGGTAATTTATTTATTTTTTTCTTTTTTAAACTATTGTGCTTATAAAACTAACAAAAAGGATGATCAATTAATTAGGCAAATCTTATATTGATGCCTGCTGAATTTAGTGTTTTAAATGGTAAAAAATGATATAATAATGCTTGGTAAGGAGACATGGTTTTTATGGTATTTAAGATAAAGTAGAGTTATATAAATAATTTTTTTTTTTATAAAATTGGGAGTAAGTATCTACTATCTCACCTTTAGGAAAATAATATCCAGTATGTGCATCAGAACTGAACAACTTGCTTTATTGTTTGATATTTGTGGTTTTTACATATTTATTTCTTAAATCTTTTCAAATTATAATTTAGTCTTCCAAATCTTCATATTTACAATTTAATCCCCCAAATTCTTTAAATTATCTCACTTTAGTCCATAGTCATATTTTTGGCCCGTACCCCTGAATTACTTCACTTTAGTTCTCGCTTCGCTCTTCCTCCTATCTTCCTCTTCTTATTATGTTTCCCTCTCAATTCTCCTCCTCTCTCTTTCTTTCCTCTTCATATTGAGTTCTCCTGAATTACTTCACTTTATATATTAATTGAGAAGGAAGAGAAAAATAGAGAGGGGAATCCAATAAGAAAATGAAGAGATCAGGAAGAGGGAAGAGATGACTAAAGTGAAGCAACTCAGGATAATAATAGGACATTCGGGCCAAAAATATTGCTGAGGGACCAAAGTAACGTAAGTTAAAGGATTTGGGGACTAAATTATAAATATAAAGATATGGAAGACTAAATTCTAATTTTTAATTTAAGGGACAGCTATGTAAAAAACCCCTTTTTCTTAATTCTTTTTTTTTTTTTGTTTATTCGGAATTGGTATGTTTATTCCTGTCCAATTTCTGTCGCTTACTTTCCTTCTCTCAGGCCCTAGGAGAGAGAAGAACTCGGAAGCATAAACACTGCACCCAATTATGCACCCTCACACTTAACGCTGGGGCCCACCACTTCCTGCCATGTTATATCCTGAGAAATATGGTTTTTTAATTAACAAAATAAATTTTTTTATTTTAATTAAAAAACTTGAACATAGCGGGCTAAAAATTAGTTGTGAACACGCTCATTCTTATTCACGGTTCTATTCATACTATCAAGAGGAAGAAGGGTATTAGGAAAAGATAAAACTAAAAGAAGAGAGAGAAACACTCTTAAAAAAAAAATGGCAAGGAAAGTAGAAGCATCCAAGATCGTTGAGCTTGCATAAATTATTGCATAATTAGAAAACTTTTTATTGATATTATGGACTTCGTAATTCTGTTTTTCTTTTTCCGTGCATTTTCAAAAGTCAAATGAATATCTCCGTGTGTGCTAATCATATTTCCATCACATTATTAAATTGGATCTTAAGGGATTTGATATAAGAAGCTATAAAAAAAATAATTATGTAGGAATAATGTTTGAAGTTGAAAGTGTATGTAATTCCAGATGCAACAAACTATAGAAAAACAAAGAGTAATTCTAAATGCACCACTCCAATTTTTAGGTACCCACTTACTAAGTACACCAATATAAAATTAAATTTTTTTTTTTAAAGTTCACTTATTTTTTCTCTCCCTTGTCTTGCCGATTTGACCTGCACACTTTGACCATGTTTCGTCCGACATTGTCACTGGCTTCCAATCTTTTGCACTCGCATCCTCATTAGCCTCTGATTCTCTGTGTTCTGACCATCGCCAGTCAACCAAGCCCTATCTCAAATTCTTTCATTTCTGTTTGCCTACTGTTGACTCAAACTTCATAATGAAGGGATAAATCTTCTTCTAATAGTTTGGATCTTACAGCAATGGTGGTTGTTTTTTTGGGTTTTTACATATTTGTCTCTTCAATCTTCAAAAATTCGAATTTAGTCCCCCAAATCTTCATATTTAGAATTTAGTCCTCCAAAATTTTTAAGTTAATACAATTTAGTCCCTGAACTGAATCTTCTTTTTAGTCCCGGGGGACCAAATTGTAGTAACTTAAAATATTTGGGGGACTAAATTCTAAACATGAAAATTTGGGGGACTAAATTCTAATTTTTAAAGATGTAAGGGACAGATACGTAAATACCCCCATTTTTTTTATATACCTAGTTTAATTTTTGAAATCTTTATTTTTGAGTACTAGGAATATTAGGATTATGATTTGGGAATTATTTGGAATTATCTATAAATATGTACTAATTGAGAAAATGAGGACAAAATCGTCATAAGTTTATAATAGGAAACTTGTACTAAATATTAGCTTTGGATGGGTAGTTAGAAATTAGAGGGGTGCATTGCACTTTATAAAAATAAATTCAATGCCAGTCTACAAGCTTTGGTTTCAAGCATAAGAAAAAATCAACAATTGCCAATCTTTTTAAGGTGGGTTTGTTTGCATAGAAGTATAATGGAAGTTGTAGAAATAAAGCTATTTTTACAACTTTACGTGTTTGTTTATGGACACTCTGATCCGATCCGAACTCTACCCATTTGCACATCCATATGAGCCCAACACAAGGTACGGTTCATGTCACATGCCATGAGGTGGAGCAAAGCAGGCTAACTACAAAACTAGGGTGAACACGATTGTCGATTCTGGTGGTTTCGACCGAATCCGACTGAAATTAGTTGGAGCTTGGTTAGAAAAAAAATTTAACGACAGTCGAGCCTTTCTACCCTCATATTCGATCTGAGAACTTCGATTTCCGACAGATCGATCAACTGAATGCCCGAAGATGAACTCCACCGCCGACTCCAGTGACTTCGCCCGACTCCAATCGAAATCGGTCTGAGTTCGATCGGAAAAATTACGTGAGCTAACGGCAAAACTATAATCATCCAATGATTTTTCTTCAATTTTTTTTAATAATTACTATCTCTACCTTCTTAACTTCTTTAGTATTAAATTTCATAAATTTTGGAGTTATTTTACCTTTTCATCAAGTGCATACAAAATGTTTTATTCATTGAAAACTGTTAATTTTGTGTTAACTTGATAGATGACCAAATCAAAACTAAAACCCAAGAAATTGGGTATGAGTGAACCCTAAGGGGTCGAGATTATAATCCAAAAGAAATATTTAAAAAAAAATTATTGGAGATATTGGAAATGAACTGCAGCTCAAGTAACTTGCGTGAGCTGTCAGCTCATTTCCATTTTTCTCATATATGTGTGTGTGTGTGCGTGAGCCGCCAACTCAGGAAAAATTACTTGAGTTAGCAGCAAAACTATAATGATCTAATGATTTTCCTTCAATTTTTTTTTAATAATTACTATCTCTATCTCTTTAACTTTTTTCAGATTAAATTTCATAAATCTTGGAGTTAATTTACCCTTTCATCAAGTGCATACAAAATGTTTTATTTATTAAAAACCGTTAATTTTATGTGAACTTGATGTAAGACCAAATCAAAACTAAAACTCAAGAAATTGGATATGAATGAATTTTAGAGGGTCGAGATCATAAACCAAATTAAAAATTTTAAAATTTATTGGAGATAGTGGAAATGAACTGCAGTTCAAGTAACTTTCGTGCATTGTCAGCTCATTTCTATTTTTCTTATATATATATATATATATATATATATATATATATATATATATATATATATATATACATATATACATACATATATACATACATATATATATATATATATATATATATATATATATGAGAAAACGGAAAATTTACTTGCGGTGAAGGAAGTTTCTGTAGGAATTGGAAGTCGCAGCGGAAGAATTTAAATCAAAATTTTCCAATTCCGATTGTGGATCTATCAACGGCGTTTAAATCGAGTAATAGAAAAACGTACATTTTCTTGCGTGTTCGTCCTTTGCGTTCGATCTCAAGGAGCTAACGACTCGGATCAGCTCCCTCTACAGGTATCCACACGAATAAGAATCCAACACGAACAGCATGCTAGCGCTTTCCACGTTTGTCCGTACGTCAGCCTTGAAGAGATCACGATCTCCTTCTCTCGGCACTTGACGTCTCGCTTTCTCTGTCTAGGGTTTCTGTTCGTGACTCTCAATCTCCCAAAAAACCCACAGAAAGCTACCGTCTCCTTTTCTCTCTATAGGCTACGGTACTTTCTAATTAGTTATAGGATTATTGGATTTTCGAATTTAAAAGGATTAATTCGAAAATCCTTCATCTTATCAATTAACATTTAATCGATAAGATAATAAATTAAACAAACCTTATTTTAAATCTGTCCAACAGATTTAATTCAAATTATTTATTTAATTTAAATAAAGAGCCATTCGAAATTAATTTAATTTATCTTATAAATTAAATTTAAGATATCATATCCTATTAGTTTTAATTTGATATTATCTCATAAATTCAAATTTCAAAACTAATATGATATCTTTCTGATTATGTTAACTGTAAAATCTGATTTATCACATAAATCTGAATTTTAAAATTAACACAAAATTATAATATTATAATATATATATATATTATGATACATATATTTATCAAATAAATATATTATATATATATATATATAATTCATTAACCCTAGAATAAAAGATGCATTCATTGAATCTAGACATATCTTTAGATTCAATGAATATGGACACCATAGCTCGTGTTGGGCTATTCTTGTGTGTGACCCTGTAGGCCCATATGAAGTTGGTAGTGGGCCAATGACGCCATTAACCCACAAGTCGCAAGTGGCCTCTAGCAAGACATTGCAACTACCCAATTCATATGAGGATCGATGATCTGTTGTAACGTGTAATGTGACCATATCACGTCCCCTTTGTCACACGATATTCTGATCAATCATGAGGCACGAAAAACGTCATCCTCCTTCCGTTGACCATTACTTTCCCGATTCTTGAGTAGACTGACTAATATAATGGAAACTCATTTCCATCGTAGTATGGCCATACATTTTCTCAGCCTTACTCATCGGGGGGCCAGTAATATCTCTCCACTAATGTGAGGGACAAATTCCATCTTGACTACTCACATTCCTCTGCATGCAAACCACTAAACTCGATCATAACCTTTATGATCATTCGGGTAAAGATGACTTTTGACTATGTCAAAAACTAATGATCTTTATGTAGGAATCTATGATAGTCTCAGGTCTAAGGGCATAGTGTCATGGTTACATATGAGATAAGCTTATGACTTGATCCATGCAGCTTTCTCATAGCGGGTCAGTACAGCAACTTGAACCCTTTCAAGTGCCTGTGACTTTAACTCGTATCTCTATAACTAATCAAAATCACACTAGTCTTATTTCATTTCTGTTCCCACAGAAATGACCGACCAAGGACGTTTAGAAAAAAAACTGTTTTATCCAAGGATACAATTATCATATTGAACACGCAAATTATATGATAACAATAGGAGAAATTTATTAAATCACAATGTTCAACGTACAATGATTAGCCCTAGGGCACAATTTCCAACAGCCTCCCACTTGCACTAAGTACAATCATTAATTTGCCTAATTCCCATTGTCCTAACATGACGCTCATGTTTAGCCTGTGCAAGTGCCTTGGTAAGTGGATCAGCAACATTGTCTTCTCCTGCTACTTTGCATATTTTTATATCACCTCTATCATTGATTTCTCTGATAAGGTGAAAAAGCCTGAGTATGTGTTTGGTTCTTTGATGTGACCTAGGCTCCTTGGTCTGTGCAATCGCACCATTGTTGTCACAGAACAAGTCTATTGGATTTGAGATGGTAGGCACCACCCCAAGTTCAGTGATGAACTTTCTGATCCAAACAGCTTCCTTAGCTGCATCCGATGCTGCTATATACTCAGCTTCTGTTGAAGAATCAGCTACAGTGCTCTGCTTAGAGCTCTTTCAGCTCACTGCTCCACCATTCAATAGGAATACATATCCAGATTGCGATTTAGAATCATCTTGGTCAGTTTGGAAACTTGCATCTGTGTAACCAGTTACAAAGAGCTCATCATCCAAACCGCCATATACCAAGAATAAATCCTTAGTCCTTCTTAAGTATTTTAGGATATTCTTGACAGCAGTCCAATGACCCTCACCTGGATCTTGTTGATATCTGCTGGTCATGCTTAAGGCAAATGAGACATCCGGTCGAGTACATAACATGGCATACATGATGGATCCAATAGCCGAGGCATATGGAACCTTGCTCATGCGTTCTCGCTGATCAGGTGTACTAGGACACAGATCCTTGCTGAGATAGATGCCATGAGACATGGGCATATAACCCCTTTTTGAATCCTGCATACTGAACCTATGCAGTATCTTGTCTATATATGTACTCTGACTTAGGCCTATTAGCCTCTTGGATCTATCTCTATAGATCCTAATCCCTAGAATGTAAGTGGCTTCACTTAAGTCTTTCATCGAAAAAGACTTTCCTAACCAAGACTTGACACTCTGCAAGGTAGGAATGTCATTCCCAATGAGTAGGATGTCATCAACATAAAGTACCAGAAATACAACTGTGCTCCCACTGACCCTTTTGTAAACACAAGGTTCATCGATGTTTTGAATGAATCCAAACTCTTTGACTACTTCATCAAAACGATGATTCCAGCTCTGAGATGCTTGCTTCAATCCATAAATGGATCTTTGAAGCTTGCACACCGTACCAGAGCCCTCTGGACGCACAAAACCTTCAGGTTGTGTCATGTACACATCCTCAAGCAGCTTTCCATTAAGGAACGCTGTTTTGACGTCCATTTGCCATATTTCATAGTCATAATATGCTGCAATGGCAAGTAGGATCCTGATTGATTTGGCCATTGCGACTGGAGAAAAGGTTTCATCATAGTCTACACCATGAGTTTGGGTAAAACCCTTCGCAACCAATCGTGCCTTGAAGACATTTACTTTGCCATCCATGTCGGTCTTCTCCTTGAAGACCCACTTGCACCCGATGGTTTTTACACCTTCAGGTGGATCGACTAAGGTCCACACCTGATTGTCGTACATGGATTGCATTTCAGACTTCATGGCATTCAGCCATTTCTCAGAGTTTGGTCCCACTGTGGCCTCTCGATAGGTGGTTGGCTCATTCTGCTCAATGAGCAACACATCACGACTTTCAGTAATCAGAAATCCATATCTCTGAGGCTGATGTCGTGACCTATCAGACCTGCGTGGGCCTTGTGCTACTTGAGTAGACTCAGAAACTTATTGTGAGCCTTCCCTGTCTTCCATTTGTGGTTCTATGCTATCTTGTGACTCTCGAACTTCTTCGAGATGTACCTTGCTCCCACTGGTTCTTTTAGAGATGAACTCTCTTTCTACAAAGATACCGTTTCGAATAACAAACACTTTGTTATCGGTGGGATTATAGACATAGTATCCCTTTGTTTCCTTAGGATACCCCACAAAAAGGCATTTTGAGGATTTCGGTGCTAATTTGTTTGAGGCTTGTTGCTTAACATACACCTCACATCCCCAAATTTTGAGAAAAGACAGACTAGGCTTCTTCCCAGTCCATATCTCATATGGTGTCTTTTCAATTGCCTTAGATGGAACACGATTAAGTGTGAACGCAGCTGTTTCTAGTGCGTGTCCCCAAAAAGACGGTGGAAGATCTGTTTGACTCATCATAGATCGAACCATATCCAATAGCGTTCGATTTCTCCGCTCAGAAACACCATTCCATTGTGGTGTTCCTGGAGGAGTTAATTGTGAGACTATCCCACAACCCCTAAGATGGTCAATAAATTCTTGGCTCAAATATTCACCACCTCGATCAGATCGAAGTGCTTTAATTGTTTTGCCAAGTTGATTTTGTACTTCATTTTGGAACATTTTGAACATTTCAAAAGATTCAGATTTATGCTTCATTAGATAGATATACCCATATCTACTGAAGTCATCTATAAATGTAATGAAGTACAGATGACCCCTTCTGGCAGTGGTACTTAATGGTCCACATACATCTGTATGTATGAGGCCCAATAAGTCAGTGGCCCTCTCACTATGCCCAGTAAAAGGTGTCTTTGTCATCTTTCCTAATAAACAAGATTCGCAAGTATGATATGATTCAAAATCAAATGAGTTGAGAAGTCCATCTTGATGGAGCTTAGAAATGCGTTTCTCATTTATATGGCCTAGACGACAATGCCATAGGTAGGTAGGATTCAAATCATTTGACTTGATCCTTTTAGTAGTTACATTATAGATATTTTCACTATTAGGATATTCTAAATTTAAAAGATAATGACCAAAATGCAAATCACCATTAGCATAAAAAATGTCATTACGATAAATGAAACATTTACTGTTCCCAGTAATGGAAGTGTAACCTTCCTTATCCAAATAAGAAAGAGAAATAATGTTACTACTCAAAGCAGGAACATAATAGCAATTGTTTAAAATTAACAAAAGCCCACTGGGCAAATTTATTTCATAAGTGCCTACAGCTAAAGCAGCAACTCTTACTCTGTTTCCGACTCGTAGGTCCACTTCGCCCTTCTTCAGCTTTCTATTGTCCTTGAGACCTTGCACATTTGTACAAATGTGAGAACCACATGCACTATCTAATACCCATGTAGAAGAAGTAGAAAGGTGAATATCTATAACATAAATACCTGAAGGAGTAGCCCGCTATCCTTCTTCTTTTTCAGATCTTCCAGGTAGAGTTTGCAGTTCCTTTTCCAATGACCGGATTCATTGCAAAAGAAACATACCCCTTCCTTTGGAGGCTTTGCCTTCTTGGCTGCAGGCTTGGTTTCGGGCTTGTTTGACTCTTTGGTCTTACCACCTGAGCCTTTACCCTTTCCCTTGCCTTTGCCTTTCTTTTTCATGCCCTTTCCTTTCTGAACCATTAAAACAGTGCTAGGCTTTTTCTTGATACTTTGCTCAGCAGTTTTAAGCATCCCATGCAGTTCAGAAATAGATTTCTCCATGTTGTTCATGTTGTAGTTCATAACGAACTGGTCATAACTTTCCGGGAGTGAGTTCAAGATCAAATCTGTAGCTAACTCTTGGGTGAGGGGAAATCCTAGTCTGTCAAGGTGATCAATGTAGCTCTCCATCTTTAAGACATGAGTGCTAACTGATACACCCTCAGTCATCTTGCAAGCATGTAGAGCCTTTGTGGTCTCATACCTTTCTTGTCTTGCTTGTTGCTGGAACATTTCCTTGAGATGCACAATCATCCCATGAACATCCATGTGTTCCAAATCTCTTTGAAGTTCTGGAACCATGGTAGCTAGCATCAAGCATCCTACATCCACAAAGTCATTAGCATGCTTCGTGTAAGCATCCCTTTGAGCTCTTGGAGCATTGGCTGCAGGCTCCTCAGGAATGGGCTCATCTAGGACATATGTTTTTCTTTCCTGTTTGAGAACAATTCTCAGGTTCCTGAACCAGTCAAGAAAGTTTGTCCCACTGAGTTTGTCCTTCTCAAGGACTGATCGCAACGATAGTGTAGCAGTATTATTGGTCGACATGATTCTACAATGAAAAATATGCAAATATTAATTAATAATCTCCCACTAAATTTAACAACCCTCAAAATAACAATTAGTGGGCTAAGATCCATATTTTGCTTGAATTTAAGTCCGCTTTGGCAGGACGCTTAAAACAAAGTTATTTAGGTAGGTAATTGCTTTACCAATTACATCACATGTAACTCTTAGATTTTATGGGATTTGATCATCATATGATCCGGCATGTTCAATCCCATCTAATGCCTTGAGACCCAAAACCGTTTTGATAATCTCAATTAAGTCAAAACAATAATGAACTTTGTGAGTAGCACCATTACTCACACCTGTCTCACCAAGATAACCCAATTGTATCCACTTTGGTGGAACATACGATTAAGCGATCTAGGCTTTGACAAGTGTTCATTAATTGACGGCATTATGACTTAAGATTTTGATTGGAGGGTTTAATTAATTATTTTAATTATCGTGGAATGATAAATACATATCGCGGTTGTATCTCTTACAAACATTCATAGCATATGCATATAATGATCTAATAAAAAAAGCATAAATTAAACGTGATACAATATGGCTCACCTAGCCTAAATCCTTCCAAGCCAATGAGAGGACCTTTCTAAATAAGAAAAGAAAAATATATAGAGAAACCTCGTTTGAACATACGAGGGGATTGAGATGAGAAGAGAATGTACATTCAGAATATTTAGAGGAAGGCACGGCACGCAGGCCGTATTTAAATTACAACCCTTGTAAACTAGAGCCATATTGTTCACCATACCCAAACAATTTCAGATAAAGGAAAAATAAAATCACAATAAATAAACAATTCATACAATATGAGAAGCAACAAATATTGTGATTAAACTATGTTGCGCTGCGAACAGTTAGCCACGGCGGTCCCATGGATACTCTTTTGAAAAGCATACTCTTTTGAATGAGTTGCTGCCTCAAAGATCCCATGGATTCATCAATCACATTGATTAATCCATTTAGTTTGAATAAATCCGAACACAGATTTACACCGAACAAAAACATGTAATCCGAAAATACAATTAAATCCGTTTGACTAGATTCTGAATTTCAAAAATTCAGATTCTCATACATGTATCACATACATAAAATACCGAAACTAATCAAGGTGAACACACAAAACTTCAACTTAAACGCACAATTGACCTGGCTTTGATACCACTGTAGGAATTGGAAGTCGCAGCGGAAGAATTAAAATCAAAATTTTCCAATTCCGATTGTGGATCTATCAACGGCGTTTAAATCGAGTAATAGAAAAACGTACATTTTCTTGCGTGTTCGTCCTTTGCGTTCGATCTCAAGGAGCTAACGACTCGGATCAGCTCCCTCTACCTGTATCCACACGAATAAAAATCCAACACGAACAGCGTGCTAGCGCTTTCCACGTTTGTCCGTACGTCAGCCTTGAAGAGATCACGATCTTCTTCTCTCGGCACTTGACGTCTCGCTTTCTCTGTCTAGGGTTTCTGTTCGTGACTCTCAATCTCCCAAAAAACCCACAGAAAGCTACCGTCTTCTTTTCTCTCTATAGGCTACGGTACTTTCTAATTAGTTATAGGATTATTAGATTTTCGAATTTAAAATGATTAATTCGAAAATCCTTCATCTTATCAATTAACATTTAATCGATAAGATAATAAATTAAACAAACATTATTTTAAATCTGTCCAACATATTTAATTCAAATTATTTATTTAATTTAAATAAAGAGTCATTCGAAATTAATTTAATTTATCTTATAAATTAAATTTAAGATATCATATCCTATTAGTTTTAATTTGATATTATCTCATAAATTCAAATTTCAAAACTAATATGATATCTTTCTGATTATGTTAACTGTAAAATCTGATTTATCACATAAATCTGAATTTTAAGATTAACACAAAATTATAATATTATAAAATATATATATTATGATACATATATTTATCAAATAAATATATTATATATATATATATATAATTCATTAACCCTAGAATAAAAAATGCATTCATTGAATCTAGACATATCTTTAGATTCAATAAATATGGACACCATAGCTCGTGTTGGGCTATTCTTGTGTGTGACCCTGTAGGCCCATATGAAGTTGGTAGTGGGCCAATGACGTCATTAACTCACAAGTCGCAAGTGGCCTCTAGTAAGACATTGCAACTACCCAATTCATATGAGGATCGATGATCCGTTGCAACCTGTAATGTGACCATATCACGTCTCCTTTGTCACACGATATTCTGGTCAATCATGAGGCACGAAAAACGTCATCCTCCTTCCGTTGACCATTACTTTCCCGATTCTTGAGTAGACTGACTAATATAATGGAAACTCATTTCCATCGTAGTATGGCCATACATTTTCTCAGCCTTACTCATCGGGGGGCCTAGTAATATCTCTCCACTAATGTGAGGGACAAATTCCATCTTGACTACTCGCATTCCTCTACATGCAAACCACTAAACTCGATCATAGGCTTTATGATTATCCGGTTAAAGATGACTTTTGACTATGTCAAAAACTAACGATCTTCATGTAGGAATCTATGATAGTTCAAGTCTAAGGGCATAGTGATATGGTTACATATGAGATAAACTTATGACTTGATCCATGCAGCTTTCTCATAGCGGGTCAGTCCAGCAACTAGAACCCTTTCAAGTGCCTGTGACTTTGACTCGTATCTCTATAACTAATCAAAGTCACACTAGTCTTATTTCATTTCTGTTCCCACAGAAATGACCGACCAAGGACGTTTAGAAAAAAAACTGTTTTATCTGATGATACAATTATCATATTGAACACGCAAATTATATGATAACAATAGGAGAAATTTATTAAATCACAATGTTCAACGTACAATGATTGGCCCTAGGGCACAATTTCCAACAGTTTCTTCACTGTTGCTTAGATACTCCAATAAAATTATTACACGTAGCGTTATTGAAAGGGTGGTTAAAAGAGTTTTTTTATTTATTATTTTAAGTGGCGCCACGTGTAATAATTTTATTTGGCCACCTAAACAGTGGTGAAGAAACTGCTGGTAAATTTTCCATTTTCTATATATATATATATATATATATATATATATATATATATATATATATGGGATTACTGTAGGTGAGGCTCCAGCTCAGGAAACGTTACGTGAGCTAGCTGCAAAATAATAATGATCCAATTTTTCTTTAATTTTTTTTACAATTACAATCTCTACCTTCTTAACTTCTTTCGATTAAATTTCATAAGTTTTAGAGTTCATTTACCCTTTCATCAAGTGCATACAAAATGTTTTATTCATTGAAAACCGTTAATTTTGTATTAATTTGATGGAGGTTTAAATCAAAACTAAAATCCAAGAAATTAGGTATGAGTGAACCCTAAGAGGTCGAGATCATAATCCAAAAGAAATTTTTTTAAAAAAATTATTGAAGATAGTGGAAATGAACTGCAGCTCAGGTAACTTGTGTTAGCTGTCAGCTCATTTCCATTCTCTCTCTCTCTCTATATATATATATATATAATATTGTCTCCGAAAGCAACAGCTAGAAGCTTCTCCAAGAGTTGTCCAGCTTCAACTGCTTGATTTTTTATTTTTTTTTACTTGTAATTGTTTTGTTTATTCCAATACCATTCGCGTCGCTTACTTTCCTTTAATTACGCAGGTCCGGGAGAGGGAAGAATTGGTCAGCCTAATAAATAAAATACACCCAATTATGCACCCCACACCCTTTACGCTGGAGCCCACCGCCGACATAGCTTTGTTGCGACAATACTCCCAAGAAAAAGATAGGTCAAAGCAAAAAAAATAAATTAATTAATTAAAAGCAGAAAGTAAAAATTTTTTTTGCATAAATTACTAGGTAGTTCACATTTTTGGTAACTTCGAATTGACATTAGTAATTACTTTTTTATTCTCATGACCTAATACATATTTAAAGTCAAAAAAGATTCCTGTTGTTGGTCATATCTCCATCACATTATCAAATTGGGTCTTACATGATGTAAGATAAGAAGCTATAAAATCTTATTATGCAAAAAAAAAAAAAAAAAAAAAAAAAAACACTTTTAGGAAAATCTTAACTCTTCACAAGAAATTTTAAACAAGTAATAATTTTTTTTTTCGACACTCTCAATGTTTTCTAATTATATCTTGATATAGTCCTATGTGATGAGAAGAAAAGTTAATATGGAGAGTTTCTAGATGGGCACAGCATTTTTCCTAGTGAGCCCACTCAAAAATTTCTATCAAATTACAATCTTGCTATCGAAATTTTTGGACAAAATGCCCTTGTCTTCCTCCTCTCTTCTCCTTCTCTTCTCAAACTAGAGTTCAGTTAACCAAAAAAAAAAAAAAAAAAAAACCTAAAACCCATAAAAAATGGCGGATGAGAATCAGCGGTCGCGTTGTCTGGACTTACGATTGCGAAGGCGGTGGCAGCGGGCGAAAGGAAGAGAAGAGAGATTGGATAATATTGGGTTTAGAGAAGAGAAGAGGAAGATGAAAGAGAAATTGGGTATTTGGGTTAGAGAAATTTTTTGGAAGAAAAGAAAAGAGGAAGAGGAAGAGGAAGGTGGAAGAGGAAGAGAAGAGGAGAAGAAGAAAGAAGGGGGAGAGAAATGAAAAAAGGGCAAAAAATTAAAATTTTTGGACTAACAGTTCTGAATCAGTCATTTTTGATCCAGACTAGACAGCCCATATCAACCAGTGTGATCCGGACTAACAGTTCCGGATCACTTCAAATTAATTTGGGACTGTTAGTCTGGATCAAGTACGTGAGAGATAAGAGGAGATGGAAGGGTATTTTGGGAATATTAGTGTGCTCATTAGAAATAACCCTCTTTTTTCAAAAGAGAGGATATGCTCATTAGGAAAAGTAGGCTCACTAGGAAAAAAGGTGTGCCCATATGAAAATCCCCTTAATTGGTCACACTCTATGTCATATATAATGTTTAATCATATTACTAAATCTAGATGTTAAATCGAGTGAGAATATAAGGATATTAGTATAAGACGTTCCAATTTGATTTCACCAATTTAAAACATATATTTGAAGTTAAAAATAAACACAAAAATAATTTTCTTCTTCTATTTTTATTTTAGAAGTTATTTTTTAATTTCTTCATTATTTCTACTACTAGAGAGCCAGTAAAATAAAAAAAATAATTAAAAGTAAAAAATTAGTGATACATTAGAATCGGAATAGGGTTTTTTTTTCTCCTTCGGGATCCATTCCACTCTGTCGATCACAAGTAGCTCGGAAAATGTTAGGAAAAAGGAAGTTCTTTTCCTCTCTCTTTGCTTGGCTACACGTCAACGGGGAAGCCTTTTCTCTTACTCTTTGTAGCCTCCATAGGATCTCCCCTTCTTTTTCTGAGCTTTACTCTGAAGGTGGTTCTCCTATGAATCACGAGACTCGTCATTTTCTAGCCAAAGAGAGCGGGTAGTTCATAATGTGCCACTGGACTGGACCTATTTTGCTTGAAGATAATGATCAAGGGGTGCTCGATTGAGCTCAATACACAGGCACCGTTTATTTTGAATTTAACGGTTTCATCCTTTTATTTATTTATTGCAAGTTATTTTTAGTTTTATTTTTAGTTTTCTTTTCAACTTCCACTATTTCCAAACCCAAGGACACCCTTAGTGAATGTAATGACCCCCTTTCTATTATTGTATTTAATTCAGTTCTAAAAAAAATAATAAAATAAAATAAATTAAAATAAGTTAAAATCTGGAAAATAAATAAATAAAGGGGGATTTGTTTTCTATTAGGATGAGGATGTAGAAGTGATTGAGATCAAAACAAATTCGTAAGATTACCCCTTATCCAAAAGATTTGTTATATAAATCTTCAACCAACAAGATTGCATCTCAACCAACAATATTATATCTCAACCTTCCAACCCTTTTAAATTTTAAATAAAGATAAAATAAAATCCCTCTCCTATGGAACGCAGAAAAACTTCAGAACGTGCGGAAAGGAGAGAGAAATGAAGGAAAGAAAAAAGGAGGAAAGAAGAGATTAGGCTAAGGTGAGGTTTTTTTTAACTCACATAAACATGTTATGTTTATTTTTATACTTCCTGTTTTTATTTAATTAAAGTTATGCATTTGAATAGAAATCCAAATAGAGTTGAATTTTCTTGGCCATTAACTACTGTCTTTTGGTGAGAAATATAAGTAAAAAATAATAATTGCCATGATGATTGCTATTAAGGATTTAATAGTAGACTATACACATGAAAATGCTAAGAAATTCATCAAGTATTCCCTTTCTCTTTTTGTACCCTTCCTAATTTTAGATAATTTGCGCTGAACTTCCTTTTGATTAAATTCTTATATCTTGATGTTATGAAATTATTTGTTGGGTGGAATTATGAAATTTAGTTGAATCTTGTAATTAAATAAATTTCCCCTCCCCTCTTTCAAGCATGGAAAGGGCTTGTGCAGTGAGTATACATTTTTAGCATATAACTTCTCATGGGTGTTCTCTTAGATATTTGGGGTTTGCCTTTACAAGCTCCGATCCCTCAAAATCTCGCTCCTCAGAGACGGTGATGTTTTGCCTTTTTCATCCCGATCTAGGATTTTGAGTTCTGATTTCACCCAAAATCAATTTCTGTTGAATTGTCTGCAGTCCTACTTTAATGGCGAAACAGTTTTGCAGCCATTGAGAAGGAGAGACGTAGGGTTGCGATTATGGTTTTGGGCAATATGACTGAGTAAAGAGCCGATCAAATTTTCTTATGTTGGCGACTAGATCTGTATTTTTGATATTATACTCTTGGAAATTTGGGCGTGCTTTTAGAATTTCCCATCATCAAACTCTCCCTTCTCAGAGATGATGATGATTTGCGGGAGTTTCTAGATGGGCACAACATATTTCCTAGTGAGCCCACTTTAAAAGTTCAATTTATTTACCATTTTGCCATCAATTTTTTTGGCCAAAATTGCCCCTCCTTCACCTCCTCCTTCATCCTCCCAGCACCCCATTTGTTTTCCCTACTCCTTCACCGCGTCGGCAGAAACAATTGAGGGAAGATTAGTGCCTCGTTCGTCTCGACGAGAATTACAACTCGTTCGTCTCGACGAGAATTACAAGTAGCAGTGGTCGGATTGGATTGGGTTCGAGAATTACTTGGCTCTTTCTAGAATTCATTCTATGTCCCGATCATAATTCAACAGTGTATAAAATCCACTTGATTATAATCGCTTGCTCCGCTTCTATTTGTCCAAATAATATGGTGTTATTAGCAAGTTGTTCAAGTATATAAGTTTAGATGCAGCCAATCCTTTTATGAGTCTCTTTTCAGAAGTTGGATTAATGACAGCATTTAATCTGTCCATATGCTATTGATTTCCATAATATTGTGGAGATAGTCATGCTATTGATTTCTGAACATATTCCTTGTCCATCTAAGTGAGTTTTGGGGGTGAAATTTCTATAGGTGGTACTAAATAGTATGAGTTGTGTGTCTGTGTAGATTGTTATTCAGAAGGATAGCCCAAGAGGAACCCATTTTCGACGCGTTGGGCCCCGACAGAAGGTAGTTTCACTACCAATATGCCTGCAAATTTGATTATAAAAAGTCGATCAAGGGCTGGCTAATCTTGATCCGGGCTAGCCAGCCCGAATGAATCTTCTGCATCCGGGTTGGTTAGCTCGGACTGAGTGAATCTGTCCGGGCTGGTTAGCCGGACAGGGGGCCAAATTTTGTGCATCCCTGATCCGGGCTAGCCAGTCCAGACATGTTATTTCTGTCAGGGGCTGCTAGCCCGGATCAAGAGAATTGGTCGGGGATGATTAACCTGGACATTGTGCCCTAATTCTGATTTCTTGATCCAGATTTACAGTCCCGGATCAGCTAAAATTGATCCAGTTCAGTAAATTCGGATCACGGATACAGTGCCAGAGATGCCCTGCTACGGTGTGTATAACCTGGTAGATAGTAAGTTTGTTATTAAATCAATATATCGTGCATGTCGAACAACAACGGTCTAACATATCAACAACTTGGTATCAAAACATATCAACAGCATAATAAATATCGTGCATGTCGAACAACAATGGTCCAACATATTAACAAGTTCAAAAACAGTGTCCATATCAATACTTGTCCATGCTGCATATCCCCGATTTGGTATCAAAACACATAATATTAACAAATAATTCATAGTTTCAAACACACAGAACAACGGCAACTTCATTTTGAGTTTGAGACTCATTTAAAAATAACGACAACTACAACTTGAAAGATTTAATTAAAGAGTGATATCCAAGACTATAAAAATTCAAAGATACATATATTATGTTCTTCATTTACATGAAACGACAAAATAAAATCAAAATATGTTCCTTGACTACAACTTCATTTACATGAAATGACAAAATAAAATCAAAATATGTTCCGTGCTAACAACTTCATTTACTCAATTTGAAAAAAAAAAACCAACAAATTTTAGACTTTTTGTTGCTTCCGAGCGGGTTGCTTTCTTATGGGTTGACGGCGTCTTACAGAACTAGGACCTTCGATGGGGGTCTGCGATACGGGTTCTTGGTCTGGTTGCTTACTGGCATCTAATTTTTTAATAGCCGTAGCTCTTCCATTTTCTAGGACACCATCGTACACTCTACCATATGAACCCTCTCCAATCAGAGCATTCGTTCCAAAATTGTCTGTTTTCTCTTTCAACTCTTCAACAGGAATGGCAGGAACTTCAATAGGCTGCACTTTGACGGCTTGAACTCTCTTGAGAGCAGAATCTGCAGCACGATAACCTCCAACATTCCCTGTATGATGGTTTTTATTCAAAACAATGACAAAATGAATGGTGAATGTCGTGGAGGAAAAAATTAATGGTGAGAGGCTCCCCTCGCTCTCTTGAAGAATTGAATTTGGTCCCATCTCCCAACATCCCCACATAATGAACTGCAAACAAACAAAAAAAGACGAACATTATTGTAAACAAATCGAAACCCATTCCATTTCTTGATATATTTTTAAAATAAATAAAGAAAAAAGGAAAAAGAAACCCTACTGCTAACTTCATCGCTGGAGACAGGGGTGACCCAGCCGCGGCCGCTCTTGAGGAGGTTCTTCTTGAGGCCGGAGGCGGAGTCGATGACCCTCTCCTCGCCGATGCGGAGAGGTGGGGCTGATTCGATGACCTCACCGGGCTCCTTGTCGAGGTCGTCGTCGTCAAGGTCGGAGGCAGCGGCCTTGACGGCCAGCGCCGACGAGAAGGTCATAGGAGAAGTAACAGGGGTGGGGGAGGGGGCGGATGGAGAGGATTATGGCAGGAGAGGGGGAGAGGTGGAGCTGGGAGCAGAGGTTGAAGAGGAGAGGGGAGGGGGAGGAGGCGAGGAAGAGGGGGGGATCGGAGAGAGAGAAGAGGAGATTGGTAGTTAGGGAATATTTGTGTGCTGACTAAGAAAAATTTCTCTTTTCAAAAGAGAGGATGTGCTCACTAGGAAAAGTGGGCTCACTGGGAAAAAAGTTGTGCCCATCTAGAAATTCCCATGATTTGCCCTTTTTATCCCAATCTATTGCTTTTGGTTCTGATTCTACCCAAAATCAATTTCTCATCGAACTGTCTTCAGTTATATTTTAAATTGCGAGGCAATTTTGCAGCCATTGAGAGAGAAGTTTCGGGTTAGGGTCGGCGAGGCGATCTGGCCGAGACCAACACCAGTGGCCATCGACGATATCGGCTCTAACGATCTCTGCCACTGCCTCATCGAATTGAAGAGTTTTCCTCTTTTATTTTTGGGTGGTTGATTTCTTCCTCTTTTTCCTGCTTCTTTTTCAGCTTCTGCTGCTGCTGCTTCTCTTTCTCCTTTATCTGTTTGGTTGCACTGACATTACAACTTTGGAGAAATTCTAAATGTGCAATCGATGATTCATGTAATTGTACAACCCATGCAATTGAAGATAACAGAATTGTAAACCAAAAAAAAACCCACAAATAAAACAACAGTAAATTACCAAAATAGAATCTCAAAATTTTCTTGATAAATAATCAAGAACTATGCAGCCAAACTATGCCCGCAAATAGAACCATGTATGGTACCCAACCTGAACCATCCGCAACCCTAACTTGAGATTGTTAGTAAAGGAAGAAGAAGGCTCAGATATGTGTGCAATTTAATACGGAAAATGGTTGATTTCTTCTCGTTTTTCTTATCCTTTTCGGCTTCTGCTTTTGCTGCTGCTTCTGCTTCTCTTTCTCCTTTCTCTGTTTGGCTGCAGTGTGAAGATAACTTTGGGGAAATTCTAAATGTGCACATATTTACCAGTAAGCAACCTTTCCCCTATGTTGTAAACCATTTTACTATCTAGTATGTGGTGCGCATTTAGACTACCTGCAATTTTGCATGGAACTTTTAGGAAATTCTAAATGCGCACATATTTTACTAGTGAGCACCATTTCCCATAAGTTGTAAATCACTTTACTGTATAGTATGTGGTGCGCATTCAGAATTACCCATAACTTGGAGGCCTATGATGCCTGGTTTGGGGGTAATTCTATTTGCACATGCCAATGTACGTTTGAGGCTCACGTTTGAAATTTTGCTAAGTGAGCCCTTTTGAAATGGAATAATCTTTTTAAACTACCTAAGACTCGGGTCTCTCTGATTGAAACCTTATGCTTGAACTAGGCCCTATTCTTAGTAAGCAGCCATTGTACTTATTCACAAGCATTTGAACTAATTCTACATTAAAAATAATCACGGATGATTTTAAAATTTATTTTTCATAGTGACCTACTTCTATATTAAATGTTTCATACTCTAACAAAAGAAAGAGGAAAATGAATATTGAAAATAATAATCTGAAAAGACACCGAAAATTATGGGATTGGTGATAGATCATTAACTATTACATTGTATATTATTCTTTATTGTTACTATTGTTACCACAGAATATTGAAATTTAATGATGATCACCAATCCAATAAACTAAACTGAATAACTTACATTGGAATCGTCATACATTGAGATTTGGGAAAAATTTAGGTTTATATGAATTAGATGGCTGGACGTAACTGTGCCACTGTTTCCCATTTTGGGGGATAGGGATAGGCTTTGATCGTTACTGCGCCATTGTTTCCCGTTTTGGGAGGATCGGGATAGGCTCCGATCGTTACTGCGCCATTGTTTCCCATTTTGGGAGGATCGGGATAGGCTCCGATCAAAATTACTGTTCTGTTTTTCCGGGGGTAGACGGGGATGCGTTCAGACCAACTATATTCATATTTTTCCTGAATTTTCAAATACCATAATTAAAAGATCTCAACTAAAAATAATAATAATTATAATAACTTCTATCTTTTATTTGCATGACTGTCCATAATAATATTGAGTTTTAATGTTATTTTTGTGTTTTACTATTTAATATTAGATCGCTTTACTGACGATCCTGGTTATGCATGACCAGATGCAGACATTTATTAAGAAGTAGATCTATCAGAAACATAATAAGATGTGGCATACTTTAAGGAACAGGCAGATCTACAGGAGTGAAGAATTTTTTAGTTAATTACTTTCATTTTAGAAAACTATAATAAGTGCATATGGCACTTCATTTAGTTTTATGTGAGACAGTTTTTTTTTATTCAAAAAATAATTTATTTGTAGTGACATTTTGCTGATTTTATTTAGAGGAAGTTTGTTATCACTTTGATTTAAAAAAATTCATTTATTTCTGTATGTTATTCATATTAAATTGCGTTGCAACTGAATGTTTTGTTTTGAGGCTTATCGAGTTATCATTCGACGCCGAACGTTTCAACTTTCCACACTACGGAAAGTGGAGCGTTACAGTGAAAAAACTAAAAAAGTAATCCCATCTGCACCAACCACCACAAGCACAAGGGAGTTTCTAAATGCGATTCATCTTTTTCTTAGTGAGCCCCGTGAAAAATTAAAATATAGAATTTTTTCTTAGTGAGTCCCAATTCTTCTTCTCTTTTTTCGAAATTGCCTTTTCCATTCCCTCCTTCCCCGGCGGTAGCAGCAGGTGGCAGCAGCAGCCACTGACTACTGCTGCAGCAGCAATGGCGATGATAGCAATAGCAGTGGCAACGGTAGCGGCGACAGCAGTCCCATGAGAAGAAGAGGGGTTGAGAATTTTTTTGTCCAAAAAAATTAATGGCAAACTTGCAATTATTTGTTTTTTAAGCTATGGACTCACTAGGGGAAATTCTATTTCCACACGGAAATTTACTCTTCACTCACCGTTTTAAAACTTATAAATAATTATAAGTTTGTCATTTATTTTTTTAAACTAAATTACTCTTATAAATTCTAAATTAAAACTTCTTATAATTTTAAACTATTACTCATCGTCTTCCCCTCTTTTTTTCCTCTAAAACCCACAAACTCATCGACTTGACAATTTAACTGAAGGTGAAGATTTAGAGTTTGAGTTAACTCATCTCCCACAAATGCATCTCCCACATTACTTAGTCAGCCCACGATATTGAACCACCCAATCTCCATGTCCTCGAGCTCTGCCAGCCCAGTGACGTCGCCGCCACCCCGCCAGCTATCCATCTTGCAAGAGACCATCAATCGCCTGATGGCAGTCATGAGGAGGGCCAATAGGGAGAGCTGGTTCTTATCGTTAGGTGGAGGAGGGGACGGAGTTGGCGGTGACACCGCAGGAGGAGCAGCTGGAGGAAAGGATGACGATGCTGGCCATGGATTTGATTTGTTTGAGGTTTGGGGTTTGAACTTGATAAGTTTTTTGGAGAAGAGAGTGGAGTTCAAATGAACACATAAGAAATTCAAATTTTTTTGGGCCAGCAGTTAACAAACTCATCGATTTCACAAACTCATCCACAAAGAAATACATCTCCCGAAATCAAATCATTTGCATTCCTAAAATGATTTGGATGAATTTTAAATTCTTCGAATATACTATAACAAGTGAAATTAGGATTTTGAGTTTGAGTTTGAATTTTTTTAAGCAAATAAAAATTTTCAATATGTAATTAGTACCAGAGTACAAATCTAAGGTAGGATTTAAAATTATACTTAGATTTTTATGTGTATTTGTCTGCAAGTTATTGTTACTTATATTTTTTTATTGGGGAGACATCGGTTGCTGGTCAGGTTTTAATATCCGACCAGATGATCTTTAGTCGAATATTAATACCCAACCAACATATTTTTAACTTGGAAATTAATATTCAACTCAAATAAAAATAGATAAAAATTGTTAAAATTGGAAATTTTGGGATAAGATAAGAAAAAAAGTTAGAGAGAAGGAGGGAGGGTTAAAATTGAAAAAAAAAACTTGGATGCAGAAATTAAATTGATGGTATTTCAAAATAGGAGTTTGATTTATCAAGAGTAAATTGCTGTGCCGTAAGTAAAATTTCCCACTCACTTGTAAAAAGATGGGCGCATTGAGAAACTCCCCAAGCACAAACCTATGTTGACCGAAATATGTATTATCCATATGGGAGATCTTCCGATTGAGAAGATCCATCGACCTGAGACGAAGAGAAAGGTCTATCTATTTTCTTTAGTTAAACCAATGATTCGTTATTGGAGCAGATAGCAACAACCATTTCATCGGACATGCGTATTTTTGATTTTCCGACGGATTTCCATGGTTTCATTAATGGAAATTGTTTGATGTAGTGAGTAATAGGCTCGGTTGTTCACCGTTCAAGAATTCTTGTTTAGGCAGTTCATATCATCCATACATAGTGTTTTAATCTAAGATTTCAATTCTTCCGTGCTTCAGCAGTAGCATATTGTTCCATGGAGCTAAGGTCCAAAATATGGAATAAACAAGTGTTTCCACGACTCTACCACCCGACCAATTCTGTTCCACTTAATCTCTTTTTCATGGCCACGTATCTTTAAGGCTAAGGAATGGGAAATCTTTCTCGTTGCGTCCCAAACTCGTGTATCTCAGTTCTGCAAGAAATTTTCAATTTAAAGAAACCCATAAATTTGTAGTTAGAGAGAGGAGAGAGAGAGAGCCCTAAAAATAACAACCAATAAATATACCAAATAAAGATAAACAATAATTCCTCCTCCGTACTCTCTTCCCCATCTCTCTCTCCCTCTCTCCCTCTCTTTCTCACAAGTCACTTCTCCCTCTCCTCTCAAAACTTCCCACTAGGGTTTCTCAATCCCTAGCCACAATGAGATTTTGATCACAAAATCATCAAGTTTGCCAAAACCCATCCATGGGCCTCCCCCCGAACCACTGCTACAAGGTCCCCGGCCTCAAAGATCCCATCTTGGACACACCCAACGTCTCCCACCTCCACGACCGCTACGCCCTCGGCGACGAGCTCGGGTGGGGCCAGTTCGGCGTCATTCGCTCCTGCTTTGACCTCGTCACCGGCGAGCTACTAGCCTGCAAGTCGATCGCCAAGGACCGGCTGGTGTCGGCCGACGACCTCCGCAGCGTGAAGCTGGAGATCGAGGTGATGGCGAGGCTCTCGGGGCACCCGAACGTCGTCGATCTCAAGGCGGTTTACGAGGAGGAGGGGTTCGTGCACTTGGTGATGGAGCTGTGCGCCGGCGGGGAGCTGTTCCATCGGATCGAGAAGTGCGGGAGGTTCTCTGAGAGCGACGCCTGGAGAATTTTCCGGCAGTTGATGGAGGTTGTGGTGTATTGTCATGAGAATGGGATTGTGCATAGGGATCTCAAGCCCGAGAATGTGTTGCTGGCCACGAGGTCCAGCTCTTCGCCAATCAAGCTAGCCGATTTCGGTCTTGCTACTTATATCAAGCCAGGTACTTAATTTCGAATTGTTTTACTTGATTTGATTGAGAATTATGTGTTGATTGGAGCTCAATTTAGTAACCCATGTAGCAAATTTATCATCTTTAGTCCCAACATTCCATTAAAAAACGTTCAACGAAAAATTTAGCTTACATATATAGAGTAGCAATGTCCCTCTCGTAGGAGTGAAATATATATATATATATATATATATATATATATATATATATATATATATATATATATATATATATATATATATATATATATTTATATTTCACACACACACACACACACACATATATATATATATATATATATATATATATATATATATATATATATATATATATATATATATATATATATATATATATTCCGAAGAACTCAAATGCCCTCCTCTGGCACATCGGTCCTCCTCTCTTGCAAATATATAATCTTTGTGGTTGCTTGTTGAAGCTGAAGTTTGGGGAGTTGCTCTGTGGTTCATAGTTCTAGTTAGCAAGATTAATCTCTGATTGTTAATTGTGTTTGGTGATTTTAAGACATCCAAATCCATGGAGCTATAGGTTTTATACATATCAATTTTGTATGTACAAACCATATGTTCCGTTGCTATTCTTTCGTTGCTCATAAAAATCGTATGTGTTCCGAAAGTGACGTCATATATATCATTTGATATAGTTTTGTTTGCTATGATCACCTAGATGGAATCGTATAGAAAGCCAAAAGGCAACTATTATTCATGTGGAAGTTTCCTTTCTGTACATTTAGATTTATAGAAGTAGAAGCAAGAGAATAACAATCTAATTGTCTGATTGAGCTTGAGTTTTGGTGACTGTCTAAGTCCACTAAGTACAATTTACATTTTCTCTGCTGTTATTAACATCCCGTTCTGTGTGGTTCTCCGTTCGGTTTGTTGGATGATTTAACTGGTTGGATGATCCTATTGATTTTTACCAAATCTAATTCTTTTTTTATACGGTTATTTGTTTTGTTTTGTGGAATAATTTGGTTTGCTGTATTTGATCACAGGCCAGAGCTTATATGGTACTGTTGGGAGCCCTTTCTACATAGCACCGGAGGTATTGGCTGGTGGATATAATGAAGCAGCAGATATATGGAGTGCTGGAGTTATCCTATACATTCTTCTAAGTGGGATGCCTCCATTTTGGGGAAAAACCAAGTCAAGGATCTTCGAATCTGTGAGATCTGCAGAGCTTCAATTCCCTTCTGACCCATGGGATAGTGCATCTTACTCCGCGAAGGAATTGATCACGGGCATGCTTCGTAGAGATCCTGCACAGAGGTTTACTGCCAAGCAGGTTTTAGGTAGAGATCTGACTGTTCTTCGTTTACTTTCCTAGTAATTAACTTTGGGATTGTTACATTTGCTTCTAATGACAAGATAGCTCTGGGGCTGGGTTTCGGAAAAGATTTGGAAACTTTTCCAAGGTTTAAGTCAGTTAAGACCTAGTTGACCAATCAAATTTAGATGGGACCTACCATTGATGTGCCTATGCACACCTCATAGACAAAAATTGTGGGTTTTGGGCATTAGTTATGACTAGGAGGAGCAGATTTTAGGATAAATGTGGAAGATTTTCCAAGAAAAATCAGACGCTAGTCTATGGGTCAATTTTTGGTCTGATCTAAATTTTGAATTAGAAAAATGAAATTTTTATTTTTTTAATTCAAAATTTTGAATAAAGCAGACCAAAAAGTGAACCCATAGACGAGCCTATTCTCATCCCTACTTTTGAATAAAGATGTATAGGTTACTTATTTGTATTTTAGCCCTCCTATAATGAGTCAGTCTGAAGCAAGAATCAAAATTAGTATCACCATCAGCAAATTACACTGCTGACTGATCACTGTAACATGTGTGAAAAAGTTATTGATGATAAATATCATAAAATAATTCGTGATAGTGTGAAGAAAAAGGAAAGTAATTGTCTGTTCATGAAAGTAGTCTATTTACTCAGAGAAAAAGGAAAATAATTGTCCGTTCATGAAAGTAGCCTATTTATAAAGGGAATTATGTTAGGCTATTGGCACTGAAATACTTGAGCGCATCATGGGAGAAAAGCAACACTTCATATATGCAATCTTTCTCTTGAGATTTTCGGTTTCATAACTGTGTTTCCTTTGTCTTCAGTGTTTTAGGTGTTGGATATCGGAGTTTATCGGCCTGGAAAATTTTGTATCACATGTTAGAGATATTGAGTAAACATCGGTTGCCATATTGGATGGTAGATATGCATTCCTAAACAAAATGTTAATAAGGCAATACATTCATAGATCATATAGAGCCTATATAAAATATGTTTAGTAAGCCCATGAGTCCTAATCTTCTTCCTTACTCATATATTAATAGATTTGTTTACTTGGGGGTACTGGTTGACTCCCACATGAGGTTGTTTAAAAAGAAAGAGATTGGATAGAGGACATTCTAGGCTGTAATT
Source organism: Dracaena cambodiana (assembly GCA_036321105.1). Classification (NCBI taxonomy): domain Eukaryota; kingdom Viridiplantae; phylum Streptophyta; class Magnoliopsida; order Asparagales; family Asparagaceae; genus Dracaena; species Dracaena cambodiana. The sequence goes on from JAYEPQ010000015.1 coordinate 4,318,080, forward strand.
CTTGAGCCAACTTATCAATTAATATATTAGCTTGTATATTGGGTATATCGGTTATGAGCTGATATATCAGCAAATACCAGTCAGAAATGAGTCCAATATAAAATTTTGATTATCTGGGGGCCAAGATAAAAAATGTATATCAGCTGATGGATCTGATATATTGGCGTATATTCGATACTTTGTATATCGCACAAGCTCCTAAGATTTAGCTATCATGGCTTCCATCCTGTTAGCTTTGCATTTTTTATTTTTCTCTTTTTTATATTTTAAAAGTAAAATAAGTGGTGTTAAGCTTTTTATCATTCTAGCATTGAGCTATTTTTCTGCAGGACCTTCTCTACACTGTAATAGAGTTTAACTACCAATTTTATGTCTTTTTCTTTCAACTTTGATCATATATATATATATATATATATATATATATATATAAGAAAACAGAAAATTCACTGGCGATGAAGGGAGTTCCTTCACCGCCGCTTAGGTGGCCCAATATAATTATTACACATGGTGCCAGTTAAGATAACAAATAAAAGAACTCTCTTAACTGCACTTTGAGTGGCGTCACGTGTAATAATTGTATTGGGCCACCTAAGCGGTAGTGAAGGAATTCCCTTCACCGCCGGTGAATTTCCAATTTATTCTCTCTCTCTCTCTCTCTCTCTCTCTCTCTCTCTCTCTCTCTCTCTCTATATATATATATATATATATATATATATATATATTATATATTAAAGTAACAATGTCTATAAGTTTATATTTCTTTTTATTTTCACATAAGATTAAGAGTGCTGTCTTAATTTGTTGCATTTGCAAATCATTGGGCAGTGCTTTTCTTTCTTTTGCAGAACATTCATGGATAAAGGACTCTGCTTGTCAACCTAAAAGCTCGTATGGGCTTGGCAGTGATATAAATTTTGGGTGTCAACAATACTCGGGATCACGTTCCTTCTCAACCCTTCATGTATCTGCAAATCGCGATTTCAGCTTTGGTGTTGCGTCACCCATTTCCTGCCTTAGCCAGGCTAATCCTTCTTCTCCTACGTTCACTTGTCGAACATCATTGTCCACCTTCTACAATGAGGCAACTCCATCCCCTCCTACCGTTGGCTTCTCCTTTCAGAATATCTGTGAATCAGATGGCATGGGACCGTCACCTCCAATACCATTGATGCCGAGCTTCTCATTTTCCAGCCCCCCTCCTTCAGGTGAGCCAGAAATCCCATTGGCTTTCGGAACAGACAGCTCAAAAGTGGAAACTATCCAAAGAGGTAAAGTTGCGCTCCTGTTTCTTGCACCAAGCTTGCTTCTGTTCCTCTTATGAACATAAAAGGCCTGAAATGCTTCCGTACTTGGTTGCAGCCTCTAGTATCGTTGAGCTCTGCATGTCCCTAGATTCTGGACATAACAACATTCAGGAACCAGAACACAAGGAAGCCGACTTTAGAAGGGAGGTGGTTGCCGCTGCCTCTAGAGCCAACATTAGCACACGGGGCAAGAGGAACCACACTATTGGTCTTGGCGAGCAGATAGATCTCATGGTATCAGAGACAGTAATACGTTGGGCTTCATGCACGCATCTACCAAGTGCACCATCTCTTCGTTCGTCGCTTGTTTGCTGACGTCTCATGGGCAATGATCCATTGTACTATGAATCTTCAGATTGATTGTATGATCCTCTTTTGCTGCCATTGTTGGTTTGCAAACTTAAGCTAACTAATTCACATTGGAAGCTGGGGTTGTAATGATCGAGTCTGTAACAATATGAACTGTCTGATGCATTAATGGTGATAATATGTCTACTAATCGAGATAGTTTACTAATGAAATAATGATTTACTTGGATTTTTTTTTCCCCTTCAAGTATGATGCACTGATTCTTCTAAGAAGTTGACATATCCAAATAGGATGCATATTGGTACAAATTTAGCTGGTCTCTTCTGATTCTCGATGGACTCTTTCATGTATGATATTTGTGATTGTAGTTGGATTGTGCCATGCTTAATATTTGTGATGGATTATTCCATATTTAATGCTTGTTATCTTCCTAAAATAGTGTTTATATATATGCTAGATAAGCTTGGAATAGTACTAGATGCATTCATGGGTCAATTTTTGGCTATTTTTATTCAAAATATTTGAATTAGAAAAATAAAAAAATTATTTTTAATTCAAAAATTTGTATAGGACATGCTAAATTTTAGTCTATGATATGTCCATTACTATCCCTAATAAACTTTGTCTGTGTGTTTTGACACAAATGGGACACAATGATTAGTTTATTATTCTCACATTTTTAATCCGTTGAATATAATAAACTTAAACTATAACGATTATATTTAATTGTTCGTAGAAAATCTTTATACAATTTTTTTTTTTTTTTTTTGAGATCCTGCATATCTATATTTTACCATAAAATATTTAATATTAATACCCATGTCCATATAACCTAACTCGTAGTTCGTAATAGAGAGACGAGGTTTTAAGTAGATTTTACTTTGATCATATTGGGGTTCCTCTCTCAGTTCAAATTTCTTAATTGGGGTAAAAAAAGGTAGATTGGTAAATCTTTGGACCATTTTGCCGTCAAATGAGCTACCCCGAGTTTACTCTGAGAGTGAAGTTGATTCTAACTAAATAAGAAACCCTTGTGCATTTTTTCGGGTAGAGAAAGTGTTGGACTTGATATTCGCTTGGGTCCCAGATGGACTGATACGGGCAAATCGGCTTAATACTACTGGCCTAGTAATCTGAAAAAACAATACAAAGATAGAAAGGGAAAAGAGACAGGTGAATTAAAAAGATTCAGTAATGACTCACTCAACTCTATGTTCTCGAATGGAATATGTCTTTTGGCAAGTACTTTATTTTTGAAGAAATTTCATGCACTCAACTTCCCTCTCGCCTTTTAAAGTTACAAGTTATAAATCCCTCTCCTATTCCACTACAAGTAGGACATAATCTCTCCTATTCCACTACAAGTGGCATCTCAAAGTTACATTCTAGCATTTTTTACTAGATTCGCCATAAATGGGACTTAATGAATCTAATAAATGTCAATTTTGAGAGGATAGTAGATAAGATGATTTGTGGTGATTTCGATATATGTAGGAACTAGTTGTAGTAAATTTTATAGTGTACATGAATGATATGATTTTGGAGAAAGAAATAAAATAGGTAACTTAATTCAGATGTTACATTATCATGTGATTTGATTTTAGCGAAAACTTAGTTTAAAAAGAGAGATTTTAAATTGATTATTTTTAGAAATAGATTGAGTACGAATCAAATAGATATTATTTTTTTTTTAACTAAGAGGATAGATAGAAATAGTTCCATCGATTATGAAATAGTACCAGATGAGAGTGTAGTAACTCAATGCAGACACTTAGTTTTAGATGTTTAGATAAGAATGAAACTTAAAAATATTAAGTATAAATTTGGATTAAGTGGTGATAATTAGAAGGTGATCAAAGAGTCTTTACAAATAGAATAGTATAGAATTCATAATAATCTCAATGCAACATTGAACAAGATAACTAGCTGTATTAAGAAAGTAGGTAAAAGTATACTTGGTGAATCGAGGTGTGGTACTCCGTCATGTAAATACACGTCATTGTGGAATGATAAGGTAAAATATAATATTAAGATCAAGTTAGACTTTTATAGAGATTTGAAAAACATCAATAGAGTGTTATAACATTCAATATGTTATATATATTTAGCTCGATCTAACTACTTTATCACTTATAAGAATTTAGAAAGAAAGAAAAAAAATAATAATAATGATTCAACACAATAAGACAGACTCAAAATGATAATAAATATATAAACTTTCTCCATAGCCCTGAATCCTAGACAGTCTCAAGTTTAAGAAAAATATTATATCAATAAGGGGTCTCCAGGTTAGGACCGATCTAACCATTGTTTCGTTTTTTTTTTTTTCTTTTTTTTTTTTAATTCTTAAATGGAAGAATAAAGAAAAGAAGATGGAAATTATTTTTTTTTTATTAATGTTTAGTTACTAAGAAAATATTTTCTTTTACCAAACAATAGAAAATAATTTCTTCCCTATTTTCTATTCTTTTCCTTCGTTTTTCCCTCAAATCAAACAGAGCCTAAGGATTCTCTAGTTTAAATGCATAGATAGGAAAATAAAAATGGAACTGTAATTAAAATGGAGCTGCATTTCAATTTTCTCTTCGTACTTTACTGTAAAATTACAATTTGGTAGGGGGAAGGGGGGTTTCCAAAGGAGCACACCATTTTCCTTATCGAGCCAACTTAAGAACTGTCGGGCTAAAAACCTGCACAAAAAATATACTGCTTAATAAGCTAATTAGTAAAAGTAATGTGCACTTTTGGAAACTTCCACAATAAGGAAATTTTTAAAGAAGCACACTGCTTTTTCTGATAAGTTTACTAAATACTGTATTTTTTATTTGAACTTTCAGTCCGTATCATTGAAAAGTAGTCTCAATAGAAAAAAAATGGTGTGTTCTCCCCCCACAATATAATTTTACATTAAAATCCTAAAATAATTTGGCAAAATTAGCATTTGGGGCCCACGTGTGACATTTCACTACGAGTCGGTCACGGACGGGAATATTTTAGAAAATTCTTGCTATTATATAATTAAGGGTTAATTACAGTCAGACCCCCTGTAGTATTGGGGATGTGTCACTTAACACTCCTGAAGTTTGAAACTCTCAAAAAAACCCCTTGACTTAGTTATTTTCACTCTCCTTTTCTATTAAAGTGCACTCTTGTCCTTTAAAATTCCTATTCTATCCTCATTTCTCAAATTCCTATTGTTGGTTAAAAGGATGGATGAGGGTAGAATAGGAATTTGAGAGACAAGAGTGCACTTTAGTAAAAAATGAGAGTGAAAATAACTAAGTTCATGAGGTTTTTTGAGAGTTTCAAACTTCAGGGGTGTTAAGTGACACACACCCAATACTACAGAGGGTCTGACTGTAATTAACCCTATAATTAAATAGCAATATAAAAAAATAAAAAGCAATAATAATAAAAGTAAAAGCACAAACACCATTCTCCGCTCCCCATCCAGTCTCTCCAATCAAAGCCCATGGTCGTCGTCAATCTTTAGCTAGGGTTAGGGTTTTCGATCTCGAATCGCGTAGGGCGATTGTACGAGCGAACCAAACACTCATCGCCGGATCTGCTGCCTTGCTGATCTCTCTCGAACCGGAGATTCCGCGAGATTCTCGTGAGATGGCGACAAGTCGATGGGTCTGTTGTTTACTTGTGGCCTTCGGATTCCTTTTCGCAGCGATCGACGCCAGCGCCGGCGATGCGGATACCCTTTACAGGTACCTGCTTATTCCCTTTCCAGTTTTTCAATTTTTCATTTTTTTTTCTCTTTTGATTGGTGATGTTGCGTGAAATTTTAGATCTTGTTTTTCAACGGAGAGGCGGAGAGAAGTTTTTGCAATTGCTTGGATTCTGTTGTTTTGGTAAAGAAGGAATCTAGTTTGAATTGTTGGATTCACACAAAATTTGCAAGGCTTGTGCAATGGTATAAACAAAACGTAATAACTATACCCTTAGAAATGTAGCCCGTGGTATTCAATTATACTAAGGTGATATTTGTGGAGATATTGACATCAATGCTTGAAGTTTGTGCTAGATTCTTAGGCTGTGCTTGGATTTCAGAAACAAAGTGTTTTGGGGTGTTCTTAAAGTGTGTTTTGAAGTATTTTGGTGGTATGTGTTTTGGAATGTTCTGATCATTGGCTTAGAGCTTAGTCTTTGGACTACTGAAGATTAGTAACAAAACACCCCAAAAACACTTCAAAACAAGATTCCCAAGCATAGTCTTAGAGCTGAGTCTTTAGACTACTGAAGATTAGTAACAATATGTATGTAACATCCATAACTAAAATTTTGATTAGGTAAAGTTGATGCAACACTAAAGCTAATTAGGGTTTGTGGAAGGAAAAATTAGAGTTTGATGGTGGAATTTGGGAGTTTTGGTGGATTTGGAAAAGAACAGTTAGAGTTTGGACCTTAGCATCTAAGCAAATTACACCCATTTTCAACCTATCAAAAAAAAAAAAAAAATTCAAAAATAGTAGCAAAACATGCTAGGGTTTCAATTTCAATAACATATCATAATCTTCTTGAAAGTTCTATTTACAAGCTTTGCTAATAGAAAAAAAAAAAAAAATCTAGTAAAACCTCTAGCAATAAAATCAAATTTAAGGAGATTTTTAACATAAATCCTAATCGGCTTTGGCCAATAAAATAAGATCTGGGCTTTACTATCCCCATCAGAAGTGCTCTTCATTTGCCTCCTTAGATATATCTAAGGAGTCGCGCTAGGAGTATGCCATTGGTTCTCTCCATGTCTTAAAATTTTGGTACCCGTTCCTTTGGCTAGTTTCCATCTATAATAATAATAAGGTACAGGTAAAAAATCATGTAACGTAGCTGTCAAGTTTTGGTGGGCATCCACACCTTTGATTCGAGCTCCATGCCCTAATCATTTCGATATGAGAAGGCTTAGTTACTTGGAATGTCGTCTGCGTTACTTGAAATGGTCTCAAAAATTCAAAACATTGACTATATGTGTGGTAGTTTGAGTAGTGAGTACTGTCCTTAGTTTTGGGCTACATTGCAGAAAGTTATATCTAACTTCTATGTATATATTTTAAGAAAGTAGTAGGTACAAGTCTTACTAACAACGGCTATCTCAATCTTTCGTCTTTATACTGTAGTTCATTGTGCTGTTGATGGAAAATCATGATATTGCATCTTTTAGCTTTGTAACTTTATAAGAACATCTTAATTTTCTCATTTTGATAAAAGGGTATTTTGGTTATTAAACTATCATATCCAAATCTTGTGGTAATTTGTATGCAAAGTTGTCAAATCGGGATACATATAGTGTATTGTTATTCTTATATATCGTATCGCATATCGAACCGTGGGATACATTAATCAACGTAAAATAGGTAAGTAATAAGCACATAATAGTATATAATATAACGAATGAACATATGAGTAAATTTAAAATATAAGTAAATAAATAGCTAAAAACAAATATTAGAGCCAGTAATATGTTTATATATATATATATATATATATATATATATATATATATATATATATATATATATATATATATATATATATATATACGCACACACACATATATAACAATAACAACTAAGCCTTTTATCCCAAGTATTTGGGATAGGCTACATGAACCAAAAAAAGAATCATGCCGGATCGATCACTTTGATATTCCTTCTCCATTCATTTCTATCAAGTAATATCTCCTTATTTAAATCTCGAGACTCCATATATTTGCGTATCACCTCCATCCATATTTTCTTCGGCCTTCCTTTCATTCTTTTAACTTGTCCTATATTGATAAACTCCCCTCTTCAAACTGGTGCACTTGGAGGCCTATGTTGCACGTGACCAAACCAGCGTAAGTGATTTTCTCGCATCTTCTCATATATATATATATATATATATATTTGTAACTAACATGCAAAATGTTATGACTATAAGATCATCAATCAAAATTATACTACATTAGCAAATACATTGCTAAATTCACTTAAAATTGAAAATGACATTCATTGTATTTGCTAAATTCATTTAAAGTTGAAAATGACATTCATTTTTCTTATCTTCGTCTCTCTTGTTCTATACAAACTCCTCATTTAATATATTCTTTCTTTTTCCTCATTTATTGTTTATAACTACTTTCAAGTTAAGAGATTTAACGAATAATAAAATAATCTATTAGAGAGTAAATATTGTGAATAAACAACGAATTGATAAAATTTTACAATTGCATCTTCTCTTTCTTTTCTTTTTAGTAGATCTATTATTCCTGCTTTAACTTAAAACTACACATTGAAATCCATATAATATACACCTTTCACTTTATAAATTTCTTATTTCTCATTGATCCGTTCATAATCGAATTGTATATCTAACAGTCAAATTAGATTATATATTTCTCCAATTTCTTCCTTTTTTTGTTGTCTTAGTTTCGGTTGTATGTTGTTTCTCGAAAACCAAAATATTGAGTAAAAATTCGTTATCCCTCCGAAAAAAATTACAAAACAAGTAAATATAATATCAATTAATAATCCTTTATAGTTATATCACCGTCATCCTTAAGGATTTATTTTATTTTTTTCATCTTCTCAAATCTATACAAAATCTTCTTTTTATCAAGATTAAGTCCTTTAAATAATTGAATTGAGAATTAGTAATTAAGTAATCTATATTGACTATAAATTAATAATATACCTCTTTTGATGATTTGTTTAAATGTTTTTATCAACTAAGATAAACATCTTAAACTTTTTTTTTAAATGACTACACTTGTTCGAAATTTGCATTCCGTATTAAACTCAAAAGCTTTATTTGAATAGTTTGAAATCCATTTATGAACCAAGTTAGCGCATCTTAACGTATTGCATTTCGTAAGATACGTATATCGTACGATACGTTTGCCTTAGCGTAAGATATATAACCCAATAGTATCACATATGAGATACGTCTCAATTTTCTTATGAATCATATCGTATCGTAAGATATGTATCGCATGTTGTAGGATATTGACAACTATGGAGTTGATCAATATAAAGTTATTAGTGGAAGTTTTCTCTTGGCATTTGAATCAAAATTTCCCTGTGAGGTTGTTCCCATATACGACATCAACATTGCCTTGGGAGGCTCATCATGGCTTTGGAGAATGCTTATTGTGTGTTCTGACTAAGATTTTTGTTTTAGATCCTTGGGATGAGTTAGTGTTATCAGATATTAGATGAATTAGAAAGTTTATTTTGTTTTGGGAGTATTTTGGATTTGGATCGGTTAGAAGTTGGGAGATATAGGTTCTCAAGATGGTAGTAACAAAGAAGTGCCTTTCTTCACCATGTATTCTTTTTACACTCAAATCTTCCATCAATGAGTCGAGATTTTGCTTTTGGTATTTCTTTGAAATCTGTTCGTTGACTCTCAAACTATGAAAACGGTTAAACGATGAATCCTGGGTTGATTCCATAGAGAAACAAAATTAAGATTGGTAAAAGTGAGCCTATCTTCTTATTACCATCTTTCATTCCTTTCTTCCTCATTCCTCTCTAGAAAATCCATTCAACTCTCTTAAACCTTCTTACCTCCAGTCACCTTCCAATCTAATCAATTCTTCTAACTTAAATTTAGGTTTCTTCACACATGATCAATAATCTGGTTGTTGTTCATCATCATTGTCTAACCTTTTTTCCCATAAGAAGGGTAGGCCAGGAAACGTGACTCCAAAGATATAAAGCTTCAGAAATAATTAACCAACCAAGGTTAGATGTCAGCTCAATGCAGCACATACTGATGCTAAATTCTTGATAAGCAAACTATGAGCTAGAGTTCTCTGATATGGAACTTTAAGCTTGTGTAACCAGGGATTATGCCTTTAATTTTGCCTATACTAAACAAGGCAGTATATCCTGAGAGCTAAGCTGATAGATTGGCTATAAGAATTGACAGTCAACTCTGGGGCACAAAATTAGCCAAACAGAAAATTGAACCACACAGTCAAAATTAAAAAAAAGTGTATTTTCCTACTACTAGTTTGATCCCAAGTCCAGGCAAAGGCTATAAATATTGGATATCGGATTCGTATCTGATGGGCAGTTTTCATATCAACTAGCAGGATCTCGGATGATATATCGGAGCAATGAGCTAATATCAGGCTTTCGTGTTGTTTCGGTAGACTGCCTAAACGATATTATTAGGCGATATATTGCTAGTTGCGGCCGATATTTAAAACAATGAATCCAAGTATATTAAACCAAATAATTGCTATCCCAGTGGAGTTTTGTTATTGACTAATTCAGTCTACTTCTGATCCTCTGACTATTTTCTTAATTGAAACTTTTTTTGTCTTCCATATTCCTGATTATTTCACATAATCTCTCTGGGGTCCTGCTGTGGTTGACATTGTATGTTCATCTCCATGAGTTGATCAAGATCAGCTTAGCGGCAGAATTGTAAAAATTTCCAGCAGTTCTCTTCACTGTGTATAGCATGATAGGCTTTACATGAAAGATTGTTATTTCATATTTTCATATGATTTTTTTTTAATCATTTTATCTTATTCCCAATCATATTTTCTCATGTGTAAGAAGGGAATTGCTGCATTAAGTTCACTTTAATATTTGACTGCAAGCCTCTCCTGTTCCTTTCGATCTAAAGTAATAGTTTTCTGCTAAAAACTCATATGCATCTACATTTAACATCTAATTAATTTTTTGGGGCCACATTGTGTTTCCTTTAGTACTTTCCTCCTAATCTTGAAATTTAAGTGGTGAATAGCTGTGCCAGCTAACTCAGTTCAGTGAAGTAGTGAATGTGTGAACTAGTTAGATTTCTAAATGCCTAAATCCAAGTTACACTACTTTTGAGTTTGTTGATTGAAAGTCTAATTGATTTTGGTCATGGCAGGTGTATAATATGTTGGCCTCGCGAGTTGTGTAGGTCAAAGTATCTTGTTCTTTTCTGTTGAAGTATGTTGTTGCAACTGTGTTTAGTTACTTTTTTACCAACTTTTAACATGTCATATAGACCTTTGCTTACTATAATTTGTTAGTCGCTTATTTCTTGCACCGAATAAGAATAGTAGCAGCTTACTGACTATTGGCTAGAACAGTTGCTTTTGAGCCTCATATTTCTGGTGACTACTGACAAGTGATAGCTATCAGCTTCTTGTGATTCTGTATGGATTGCTAATGCATTACTTGAATCCTAAATGGCTAATTATTAGTTTATTTTCATACTCGCTCGGATGTGGTGACTTCTTCCTTACATGCTCCTTAGAAGTCAAATAATATCAGACTGTTGATATAGATACTAAAAGAATTTTGTCTGAAACTACTTTCATCAGCAGTTAATCATCTTCATATGCCTTCTTGGTGGAGATTTTGTGATGGAGATAGATAAGATAGAGTTTGAATTTGTGTTATGATTTAGATAGAGTTTTGATTTAGATAGAGTTTTTGTTATGATTTAGATAGAGTTTTGTTTTTTATCATTATTGTTAGGAATTTTTTTATATTTTGGATAGAGTTTTGATTTTATCATTATCGTTACGGATTTCCTATAAATAAGCAATGTACGTAGGAAGTGAAAATAAATAAAAAAATAATTGAAAATTACTCCTTGCATGATAATTATTTTAAAATCTTTCTTTATGAATTCGTTGAGAGTTGGCATGGATACGCCTGGGTGCCAACATTCGAACCCATTTGTTCTTCCCAAATCTATAAAATTTCTAATTTCCAAATCTTTAACCCTAATTTAGATTCTATGTTGCGTCAAATTTGTTTTGCACTAATGTCGGCTCGAAGCTGGGGAGAATTGATGGAGATAGATTTGATAGAGTTTGAATTTGTATTATGATTAGATAGAGTTTTGATTTAGATAAAGTTTCAGTTATGATTTAGATAGAGTTTTGATTTTATCATTATTGCTAGGGATTGTTTTAAATTTTGGATAGAGTTTTGATTTTATCGTTACTGTTAGGGGTTTCTATAAATAAACCCTGTAAACAAGAATTGAAGATAAATGAAAAATTGTTGAAAATTATTCCTTATGCGAGAATTGTTTTAAAATCTTTGTTCGTGGATTTTGGAGAGTGGACGTGGATTTGCTTGGGTGCTGAGGTCTGAACCCATTCGTTATTCCCCAATTTCATACAAGATATAACCCCTAATTTCTAAATCCCGAGCCTAAATGTAGCTTATGAATTGCGTCAAATTGGTATCAGACTCAAAATTGACCTTCTCCCTCTTCATCTTCTATCTTCCATATTTTTCTTTTTTTAGTTTTATTTTAGTTTTTTTGTTTATAAGAAAAGGTCAAAAAAAGGACAAAAAGTCGGAGAAGAAAAACGTCGAAAAAAACAAAAAAAGAGAATAGAGAAGAAAAAAGAGAAAAAATTCAAGAAAAATAGAGGAAAATAAAAGATAAAGATAGAGAAAAAAAATCAAATCTAGATCATAGATCTAGACTTCATCCTGCTTTCTCACAGCAGTGGCTTCTCTCGCTTTGACTAGGTCTGACTTGCTACATGAACAACAGACCTGTTAAAAGGTAATTTCAGTTTTGCAAGGTCATTTGGAGTTTGACTTCAAGCCAGTTTCGAGCTGCTAAGATTCGTGGATATTTATTGAACTCTTTGAGCAAAAATTTCAAAATTTGAATTGATTATAGATGGGATTCATATTTCATGATTGTTATATTGACACTAATACTAAAATATCACGAGTTGAGCGTGATATGTATGTTATTATACATGTTTTTTACGGTTTTGACGGTTGATAAAATTATAAAGATTGGAATAATCATCTCCAAGATTTCTTCCAGTGTTCCGATATGACATCCATAAATGTCTCTACGCTTGATATAAGTTGGATGGAGAAGCTTATATTTGAGATTGATATTATAAACTTTATCTAGATTGGGATATCTTGCAATGCTTTCTTTATAATCGTTATGTTCAGCACCTTCCACCATCTTATTAGTTTTCATCGTCCGATCCTAAAATTGTAAAAGAGCCTGAGCCTGAGCCTAAGATAATAATTGACGAATCTTCTTCAATAATAGAAGCAAAACTTCAAAATTGATGAGGTAAAAAAACTGTAATCGCATGCTCGTCAGGATTGAAGAAAAAAAAAACAAGTATTTTCTGGACTATAGTGAAGAAGGGATGAAAGAAGTCAAACTATTAACGTTGATAACATCGCCCATAAGATCGAGTTAGATATTCCTAATTTTGATGGTAAATGTGTCATGCAGTCTAAACCGAACACTAAAGTTCATGATGAACCACCAACAATGCTAGATGGGACTACCTTCTGTTCATAGAAATTGAAAACTCAATGGTTTAGATTTCTAAAGATCTTTAGCATAACCAATTGCCAAGTGTCAACAAGTTTGGATACACTTGCTTATCATTTTTTTTTAGAAAAACTTGTAATCTCACTGGCACATCTCTTGCAAAAGTTTCGTAAGAAATTTCGTTGTCAGATCGTGTTTACCAAAAATTATTTATAAATCAGTTGCAGATGTACAAGAAAGCACACAAGAATTTCCAACCTTAAGCGAGGTAATAATTACAATTCCAGATTCATCATCTCTTGAAATAACTAATACACAATACTCTTCAGTTTTTCTACTACCACTAATAAAGCTACCATCCAGACTTCTGACAAAAAAGGTGAATGACATGTTGCAGAGTGATAATTTTAACAGTTGCAAGAAATTGGCAATATTTGATTTGTTGGATAGACACGCCTAACTAAGAAAGCATAACATATTTATTAGAGAAATCAATTTCACCTCCACCGTCTGGGTTCAAACTTGATGCATGAGAAAAAGTTTCTCGACCATCACCATGGCTTAATTGAGAAACTCTGTACGAAGATGCTGATCAGTTCAACTTGGACATGTTTAATATTTTTTATCTTCACATTCATTAGAAAATCAGGGAGAATTAATGGAGATGGATATAATAGAGTTTAAATTTGTCTGATGATTAAGATAGAGTTTTAATTTAGATAGAGTTTCTGTTATGATTTATATAGAGTTTTGATTTTATCATTATTTTTAGGGATTTTTTTTAGATTTTCGATAGAGTTTTGATTTTATTATTATTGTTAGAGACTAACTGTAAGTAAGCTCTGTAAGCAGGAATTGAAAATAAATGAAAAGTTATTGAAAATTATTGCTTGTGTGAGAATTGTTTTAAAATCTTTCTTTGTGAGTTTGTTGAGTGGATTCATTTAGGGGCTGAGGCTTGAACCTCATTTGTTCTTTCCCAAATCCATAAAATTTCTAATTTCCAAATTCCTAACTCTAATTTACTGTGCTGCGTCATTATGCATGAGGATCAACACAATTCATTTTATTGATCATATTTTTAATTGTCCGGTGAAACTCCATTCTCAGAGTTTAGCAGGCTGTTCAATGTTTTCTGTTTAAGTCATAACTGAGAGATGCTATTGCAAGCTTTTTTTTGGTGTTTTTGGGCTGATATTTGTTTGTGATACCAGAATTTGTGTCGAACAATGTGAACAGACTGGTTACATTGGAGACATCTCAATACAGCATTGCCAGATCTCAGATAAGGTTGTCAATAGTTCATGGTACATGCAAGAGCCACTCTACATGCAGTGGAAACAAATAAACTGCAGGAGTGACTGCCGTTACTATTGTATGATGCAAAGGGAAAGTGAGAGGGAAAAACTCGGCCTGCATCCTGTTCAGTATCATGGAAAATGGCCCTTCAAACGTGTCCATGTTTTTCAGGTTTGTCATTCGTATATTTTCTTTGTCAGTAGATTTTTATTCAAGTATACATTTCCTGTGTATTCCTTTTGTCTTCTGTAGTTACGAGGCAGTCTATGTATCTTCTACCTCCCTGTTAAATGATAATTTTATCCAGGAACCTGTTTCTGCTGCGCTCTCTGCCCTCAATCTGATGATGCATTTCATTGGCTGGCTATCTTTTTTCATGTTGGTAAATTACAAGTTGCCTCTGAGATCTCAGAGTAAGAGGACATACTATGAATACACTGGATTGTGGCATATCTATGGGCTGCTATCAATGAATGCATGGTTTTGGAGTGCTATATTCCATTCAAGGTGAGCATTCTAGTATCTTTTACATGTGAAAAGAAGATAGTTTGCGAAGATTAAGTTTTCACCATCTCATAAAGATTATTGTCATGTTTTACAGAGATTTTGATTTGACAGAGAAGCTCGATTATTCATCAGCTGTTGCTTTACTTGGGTACTCCTTGATTCTCTCCTTATTGCGAACTTTTAATGTGAAGGATGAGGCCTCAAGAGTCATGTTTGCAGCCCCCATTTTAGCATTTGTGACTACCCACATCCTATATCTCAACTTCTATAAACTTGACTATGGTAAGTTGACTCCCGTCTGCCATGTTCACTTGTGTTTTTAACCAGCTAGTTGTGGATTTATTGGAATCCGGACTTCTCATCCTCTTGCCAATTCTGTCTTCTATATCACAATTTCATGTGGCTAGGTTATCTGTTCTTAATGCACATGCTCTTTCAGTAGCAATTTGATTTATAACTAATGGTTAGTCAAAACCTTCATGTCTGTGTTCACTATTTTTTAAGTTTTACAAGACAGGAAATGCACAATTGAGTATCTATTTTTAAAATTTTATTTTATTTTATTTTTTTTGTCACTGGAGTTAGGTCCAAAAATTCAAATCATAACTATGCTTTCCTGTAACAATAGATTTTGTTTTCAACTTACATCAAATATACAGGTCAGTCTTGTCTGTATTGTCAAACAGACAAGTACCAGCTTCATATGTGAGAGCATGTGTAGTTGCCTGTATAGAGTTATATTTTTCAGTAAATATTGTAAGTCTGATTTTTCTTGAACATACAGGATGGAACATGAAGGTCTGCATGATAATGGCTGTTGGTCAGCTTCTTGTGTGGGCAGTTTGGGCTGGCATGTCTCGTCACCCTTCAAGGTTTAAGCTGTGGACGGTTGTGTTTGGTGGAGCACTGGGTATGCTTTTGGAGATATACGATTTCCCTCCTTACCATGGATATGTTGATGCCCATGCTCTCTGGCACGCTGCCACCATCCCTCTCACGTATCTCTGGTGGAGCTTCATCAAGTCTGATGCTGAATTCCGGACAGCAACTCTGCTCAAGAAGTCCAAGTGAGAAATAGGAACAGATATAGGGACATTATTTGTCGTCCAATACTAACAGATGCTAGATTACTAGTCCCATATATTTCCTGCCTATTTGGTTTCAGAATGTGCATCTAGTCTGTGGAGTTTGAGAAGACTGCTGGATTCTAGCTATTCATTTATTCTGCATCTTATGATGTTTGTTCTCTACTCTCCAATTACGACACGGTCATCATGAGGTAAATTTTTGTGCAATTAACTGTGCTTTGCTGTTCATTTTTATGGACTAGTAAGCCTTGTTCAGCTGATTGATTTTTATCTCGGACAAGTCATTCATGAACTGCTCAACATAGCTTGCTCTTGATACTATATGAGAGCATTTGAGAATTCTCTATTTATTCATGAATGCAAGTGTGTTTCCCCAAGTTAGAATTGTTTCTTGAAAACTGCACCTAGGTGTTGCTTCGTGGCCAGGTTTTCTGTTTATCTCCTGATTGTTACTGAATGTGATTGTTCGGTGAGATTTCACAAATTGTAGCATTTTTCAGGAGCTCAATTTGCAGCACTAATTCTGCAAACTGCGGCAAATGCTACATAGCGATGTAGCTGATGACTTCTCACAAGCAAGCAATATGTATTGCTTTCCCAGGTTCACAACGGGTTTCTAAAAGCTATCCTGTGTTCTTTACAAACTCAGGTGCTTCTACAAACCAGACTTTGATTTTGAATCATAGCATATGTTGTTTTATAAAACGTTGAGCTCATCGTTCCAGGCCTGTTACATTTCAAAGCATCCATCCTGCAAAATATGTGCATGCTGTTGCAATGCAACCATTGCCTGGAGTAAATGCAATACCTCGCCCAGGCAACTCTGGCCTTGGCGAAGTCCAGAAGTGAGAGCGAAATTACGCGTGCATGTGCGTGTGCACACGTGTACGTGCATGTATGTGTGTGTGCGTGTGCATCTCTGTATACACATGCATCCATGCACTCACGCTGTACACGCACACACATGCATGCTTCTGTGGCTACACACGCACGCGCATGCACGGACACATGCATGCACATGCACGAGCGTGCGTGTGCGTCTCTGTATACACATGCACCCATGCTGTGCGCATGCACACACATGCATGCTCCTGTGGCTACGCATGCATGCACCCACTCGCACTGCACCCATGTCTGCGCATGCATGCACCCACCCGTGCCGCACAATACACCCATGTGCCGTACAATACACCCATGCACACCCACGCGTGCACATACCCCCATGCACATCCACGCACGCATGCCCACACATGCATGCATACGCGCACGCACACACGCATATTGTATATATACATACATACGGCATCTTGTACAAATACATACATACGTTTATATATGTAGGGATTTTTTCATGTTGATACCTTACATCTTTGATTTTCGACATTAGTCCCCTACAATTATTAAGCTGCTCCACTTTAGTCATTTTGTTAGCTATTCTATCCAATTAAACCTCGGAACCCAGATTAGATCCTAATTAATTGGAAAATGATTATAATACCCTCAAGCACTTAATTAGTTAAGTGAAATGCCCTGTTGGCCTCCTCGTGTTTGGGGCGAGATTTTTGCAGCGGAAGGGGAAAAAGCGGCGATCGAGAAAGGAGGAAGGAAAATCCTAGACTTGTAGTTAGGGAAGATAGAGGCACAACGGATACCAAGTGGTTCCAAGTAACAGGAAGAAGGAGAAGTTGCAAGAGGCAGCATCTATC
Source organism: Dracaena cambodiana (assembly GCA_036321105.1). Lineage (NCBI taxonomy): Eukaryota > Viridiplantae > Streptophyta > Magnoliopsida > Asparagales > Asparagaceae > Dracaena > Dracaena cambodiana. The sequence goes on from JAYEPQ010000015.1 coordinate 4,335,561, forward strand.
CAGATGTCAATGCCACAACCATGTAACAGGATCAGATCATATATCTTTCAGGGAAAGTATTTAACTCAAAGCTGAAACAAAACAGAATAGACATTTGAAATTAAAATGAGTCTAAAATCCAATAAGTTTCACCTGATGCGGAACTTAAGACTGGGACCAGTGCCGATAGAGTTGATAGCTCAAAATCAGTTTAGTCCAACAAGTGATTTTTTTTTTTTTTTTTTTTTTTTTTTTTTTTTTTTTTTTTTAAGCAAGTGCGGTGGTGAGTATATCCCTTTGTGTTTCATTAACTAGATTTTAACGAAACGTGCTAGTATATAGTAAATAGGCTAAGTATGCCTCCTAAAGAGGCTAAGTTAGTAAAGCTATTACATAATAAAAACTGCATAAATCATCTTGTACAAAATGTTTCTAACTATGTGAGAATCCCTTCTTCCTTCCTTGTAGCTCCCACACTTTCCATGCTCCTAAGCCTCTTCTATCCGAGCTCTCTCCTCTTCCTCCTGTCACTCCCCATCGGCCATCGTTGTCCATCTCCTGCTTGGCCCTCTCCTTTTTAGTTGCCAAGTAGTTGCCAAGGTGATGAGGTTCAGCCTTCTTTTAGGATCTCTTCTTTGTTGTCCACTGCTCCTTGGTAGCTCCTGACTCCCTGGTCCTGTCCTGTCCATAGATCAATAGAGTTATTAATACAATAAAATAAGCATTCTATGGAATTGGATTTTGATGAGAAAATATGATTATTCCTCTCTAACCATATGTACCAAAGAAATCCCGCTATAACCACCCCATTAATTTTATTTTTACTTAGTTCCCACATATGTATTATCTCTCTAGTTTTCCCTCCCCAAGCATAATCCAAATATTTATCTTTAAGCATAATCCAAATATTTATCTTTAAACATTGTCCATATCACCCTAGTGTATGAGCATTCTATAAATAGATGATTAATATTTTCTTCTTCTCTTTGACACAATATGTATATCCCAGGATCCATCCATCCTTGTTTCTGTAAATTCTCTCAAGTCAAAATAGTACCTCTTGCCAATAGCCATAAAAATACTTTCACTTTGTTCAGCACTTTAATTTTCCATATTATTTTCGCTATTATATCTCTGTGCTCTTTGTATGTAATAATCTTATAACAGGAGATTGAATATTTGTTATCCTAACTCCACATCTATATTGGGTTGTCAGACTTGTCTCTTTGTGGGGCTACCTCACCTATCCTTAATAACATCCTTCTTCTTAGTTTCTGCATTCTAAAGTCCCCATTGTTAGAAGGCCCTACTCTGTATGATCCTCTCCTATAAGTGGCCTTAACTGATGTATCTTTCCACCTGGAGACCTCAAAAATTCTTGGGGTTGTATACCTCAATAGCTCGTAGTCCACCCACTTGTCCTTCCGGAATCTTATCTTACTCCCGTCCCCTACTCATATGCCACTCCGGTTGAGAACATCTCCTTAGTCTCCTTAAGACATCTCCAAAATTGTGATATATTTTTAATATTTCCTATGTCGTCTCCCCATGTCTCATGTTTGTCACTGTGTTTTTCTCTAAGTATCTTATATACCTCCATATCTGGTGATACCATTATCTTCCACCACCATTTCAGTAACCATACGGTATTCATTTGTTAAATTTGTGCAATTCCCAGGCCTCCTTGTTCTTTACTATCACAGACCTTGTTCCATGTGACCAAACTGTACTTGCATCCTTCCTGCCTAGTTTCACTCTACAAAAACTGTCTTCGCATCTTATCGATTTTTTTCTTGACCCATTTAGGAATCCTGTATACTGCAGTTTAATACAGAGGAATCACCGATAACATTGAGTTGATCAAAACTATTCCCCCCCCCCCCCCCCCCCCCCCCAATGACAAAAACCAACTTTGCCAACCTTCTAGTTTTTCCCTTACCCTCTCAATCAATCCAATGTAGTTCTCTTTCATTAGTTTTTTATCTCTTAAGGGCACCCCCAACTATGTAATTGGAAACTCTTTAGTTTTGCATCCCATAATTCTTTCAATTATTAGATTACTATGTTCCTCTCTCTCATGAATATTATATTACTTTTCTTATAATTAATCTTCAGCCTCAACCATATTTCAAGTGTATGTAAAATCCACTTCCATACTATAACGTCCTGGATATTTGTCCTCCCGAATAAGATTGTGTTATCAAACATATTGTACATTTGTGTAACGCCCCATTTTCCGGAGGGACAAGAAAACGGAGTGCGTTACCGGCGGGCACGTGTAAGTCGACGTGCATGAGGCCTATAAGTATGTAAAAGAAGAAAATGAATTGAGCTGAATACTAGTTATCAATCAGGATCTTAGAAATTAGTCTACTGCCATATAAAAGAGAATATATACATGCCTAAAACAGAAAGCAATAATTAGGTACTGATACAGAAGTTGGGAACTCCAACTAAGTCTTCAAAAGAGGTATACATACCAAACCCAAAAATACAAAAAGTGGAGGCCTAAGAATCTACTGCTGCTCGGCCTGCTCCAGAAAGTACGGGTCGTGCGATGACGGATCCTCGTTCACATGCTCAGTACCTGAGCGTGTGGAAAAACTCAGGATCAAACCCGGCAAGTAAAACAATAAAAACTAGGGAGTGTATAATATAAACGAATAAGTAAGATATGAGTATGGATATGAAAGTATGCACATATTTGAAAAACATTAAACGATCAAGTAACAATATCAAGCAGAGAAATACATGCATATCAAGTCTAAGTTAACATCTTATTTTAATTTATATTTGAACTAACTGGTGAAGAAATAAACCTGTATGTGATCAATATCAAGTACGGAGACTAATGCATATCAAGTTTAAATTAATATCTTATTTTAGTAAATGTTTTGAACTGAATGGTGAAGAAATGACTCGTATCGTGAAAATACCCGTGCATACCCGGGACTCGACCAAGATGCTGGCGCTGAACCAGCCGTGCCGCTAAGCACTCAAGCAGATACCGATTACTGAGTAATCGGTCGTTCCATCAATATGGACTAAACAAGAGATGATGGCTCAGTACCACCCGGGCGCCCCCCCGGATGGGCCCCTATTTCGGTTGCGCAACCTATCCTAAATATTTCACGATACAATATTTGTCCACCCTTTAGTTCTCCCATAACCCAAGATTTCAAGTTATATTACATGCAAATCAATCCGGAAATATGATAAACTAATCAGTCAAGATTAATACATATACATGTCTAGTAACAAGCAATATGTGGTCCATATCAAAATCAAGTTAACAGACAAGTTAGAATCCATGGCACCATCAAGACATGTGTATATACTAACAAGGAAAATCCGGAATATTTTCATGTATCTTGTACAAGTAATTAGTATGTATATGTCAAAGTAAATATGATGGAATGTCAAAATCAAGTTAACAAGCAAATCCGGATCCATGACATTATCAAGACGTGTATGTACTAATAAGGAAATTCGACAAAATTTCGTATATGTTGTACAAGTAACTAGTATGTATGTGTCAGTGCAAGTATGATGGAGTATAGAATGTTAGAATGAATGTTATGAAAATGATCATGTATGTAAACTACACATAAATATAAGTGTACATATAAATACGTATGTGAGTATTAAGATGTAAAGATACCTAGAATGATCATATATGTGAATCATGCATATACAATTATGCATATAAACACATATATAATTTCATGTATGTTGTACAACTTACTAGTATGTATATGTTAAGGCAAGCATGATAGTCATAAAATACTAGAATGTGTTATGCAAATAATGATCATGTATGTAAACCACGCAATACAATTATGCATATAAACACATTAGGCAAGTGGGTACTAAATTGTAAGGATAGGAATTAAATAGGCTTAACACTTTTATAACAATTAGTTTAACAACATATTGATTTTCTAAATTCTAGTATGATTTCATAGTATGAAAAGTAGTAAATTTGTTAAATCTTAGACATGTATATATATTTCAAGTAAACATGAATTAGCATAAAGAAGTTATGACCTAATATAATAGTTTGCATAAAAGAAATATTTTAGTAAATTTAATGTAGCATAAAAGAAATATTTTAGTAAATTTAATGTAAAACTTATATGAAACTCTCTCTTTAAAACATGATAATGAATAAATAAATAAATGTATATATATACATATTTTCTAATGGCAAGTGAAAAATAATTTTAAAATCATTGCATTATACAAGAACTTATGTAGGAAACTTCAAATTTATATCCAATATGATGAACATTCATAAAAATGGTTTCTTTGTAATTTCAAAATAAAACATATAGTTTAAGTTTGTAACTTATAGTTTAAGCATAGAAGATCTTAAATAAAATCATAAATTTAATACATGAACATAGAGTAGAGTGTAAGAATCATATTTTTATATTTAAAATAATCATAGAGAATTTTGTATAAAGATATCACATTTCTAAAATTAAACAAATCAAGATTCTAAATTGGCTATAAAATTTGATATAGCCAATTTAAGCAAAATTTGGCTATAAAATTTGGCTATAAAACTTATAGTTTAAGCATAGGAGACCTTAAATAAAATGATAAATTTGATATATAAACATAGAGTAAAGCGTAAAAATCATACTTTTATTTTTCTAGAATAATCATGGAGATTTTTTTTTGTATAGAGATATTATCTTTTTAAGTTTTAACAAATCAAGATTCTAAGTTAACCATAAACAATTGGAGTTAAAAAAAAATATATGAGAGTGGATGTGATTTTACTTGCCTTGATAGGTTAAGAAAGGTAAGCCTATCTTGAGGCTAAAAAACTTCTCTTTTTATTCTTTTTCTCCTCTTTTCTTCTCTTTTCTTCTTCTCTTTTCTTCTTCTTCTCTTGAGGTGGAGTAGAAAAAATAAAAAGGAGGTGAATGAAAAATGAAGGGGAGAAAACAAATGAAAGGAAAGAAAAAATATAATAAATGAGGGATATGGGGGATTAGATGATGATTGTCATGCTTGTCCAAAGGACAAGTATGGTAAAGTAAGGTATGAGTGTGAATAAAACAAAATAAGTATAGGATAAATGAATACTAATAATCGGTTATTAGAGTTGTTTAAGATTATAATTTCAAATTAAACTAACCCAAAAAAAGTCAAACTTCATCTTTACAAGTCAAAAAAGAAAGACTAGTAAAAATATGTGTAGGACTCACCGGTGATTAAAATAATATTATTTTAAGTGACTACCTTAAAAATTTCAAGAAAATCACAAAAATATAGAAAAATGAGTCAAACACAACACATTTATTTTGGGATTAATCTGATATCAAGAATATAACTTATGATAAAATTAGGTTGTTACATCCTACCCTCCTTACAGAAAAATTTCGTCCTCGAAATTTAATTAAATTTTTTTTTTTTGAGAAATTATCTTTTTAAGTTTTAACAAATCAAGATTCTAAGTTAACCATAAACAATTGGAGTTAAAAAAAATATATATGAGAGTGGATGTGATTTTACTTGCCTTGATAGGTTAAGAAAGGTAAGCCTATTTTGAGACTAAAGAACTTCTCTTTTTATTCTTTTTCTCCTCTTTTCTTCTCTTTTCTTCTTCTCTTTTCTTCTTCTTCTCTTGAGTTGGAGTAGAAAAAATAAAAAGGAGGTGAATGAAAAATGAAGGGGAGAAAACAAATGAAAGGGAAGAAAAAAATATAATAAATGAGGGATATGGGGATTAGATTATGGTTGTCATGCTTGTCCAAAGGACAAGGATGGTAAAGTAAGGTATGTGTGTGAATAAAACAAAATAGGTGTAGGACAAATGAATACTAATAATAGGTTATTAGAGTTGTTTAAGATTATAATTTCAAATTAAACTAACCAAAAAAAAGTCAAACTTCATCTTTACAAGTCAAAGAAGAAAGACTAGTAAAAATATGTGTAGGACTCACCGGTGATTAAAATAATATTATTTTAAGTGACTATCTTAAAAATTTCAAAAAAATATAGAAAAATGAGTCAAACATAACATATTTATTTTGGGATTAATCTGATATCAAGAATGTAACTTATGATGAAATTAGGTTGTTACAATTTGTAACATAAGTCTTCTTGCTCGCCGGAAGACCTCCAATTAACCTTGCATCCTTTGCCTTCTCTATCATCTGTTTAGCCCATTTGCAGCTAGAGTAAATAGTAGAGGAGATAGGGGGTCTCCTTACCTAAGTCCTCTTTTACAAACTATTTCCTTTCCGGCCTCCGCATTGAAGGTAATGCAAGTCTTAGCTGATCTTACCTAGATTTTCATCAACGTCCTCCACCTAGGTCCAAAGTTTGTTGCGTAAGTACCTCCAATTGACAGTCCCAGTTAACTCTATCTTATGCCTTCTCAAAATCTAATTTGAGTAGGAATCCCCTCTTTTTGTCTTTCTTGATCTGATGAACCACCTCATGTGTGGTTCTTATCCCCCCTAGAATACTCCTTCTTTTAACAAAACCAGTCTGATATTCGCCCACCAATCTTAGTAGTTTTGTTGCTAGTCTGTCTGCCCAGATTTTTGAAATTATTTTGATAGTGGCATTAAGCAAAAAGATCAGTCTATAATCCGTAACTAGTTCCGCCGTATTTTTCTTCGGGATCAATACTATTTTTGCATAATTGGATCTATCCAATCTTGCCCTATTCTCATTCACCTCCAAGTTTAACTTCATAAAATTTTCTTTGATTATCTCCCAGAATCTTGTGTAGAAAAGTATAGGGAATCCATTCAGTCCTAGGGCATTCTCCTGCGCCAAACCTTTTATTGCTTGTCTTGTTTCTTCCTCCGTTATAGCCTCGTCGAGATCTCTTAAAGAATGATTGTTCTCTCTTATTTCGTCCTTGAGTTTTATTTCGTGTGTTCCTGTTTTTTCCAATATCTCTTTAAAGTGACTATCTACAAGATTTTGCGTGGCTCTCTGATCCCTGACTTCTAAGGTACCCATCTTAAGAGTCTTTATTTGATTGTATCTCTTTCAATTATTAGCTACCTTGTAGAAGTACGTTGTGTTTTGATCTCCCTCTTTTATCCATATTATCCTTGATCGTTGCCTCCATATTATTTCTTCTTTATATAAGATGTCGATTAGTTCTTTTTTCAAGTTCCTTAACTCTTGACCTTCCTCGACCGTTATCTATTTTAGTTCCTCGTTTTCCTCCAGTTTGGCAATTTGTTTGTGCAAATCTTTCTTATTCTGTTTAATGCTTCCAAATTTCTCTTTATCTCACTTTCTTAGTGTCTTAATCAGGCGTCTCAATTTTCTAGAGAAGTTGTTAGCCGCATCATTTCCACCAGACGGGTCCACCCAACTTCTCTTTACCACTTCTTCCAAGATGGGTGATTCCAATCACATTCTCTCAAATATAAACAATCTTTTGTAGTTTTTCTCATATTCTCCTAGGTTCAGTTTAAGAGAAATATGGTCTGATGTCAACCTATAACACACCCCTACAGTGGCCAAGGGGAATTTCTGTCATATTCGATTGACACCAAAATCCTATTAAGTTTTGCTAGACTAAAATTTTCTCTAAGACTTCACCATGTATACTTTTTCTCGATGATGGACAGTTCCAACAACTGTAGACAACCTATTGTCTCACTTAATTTCTCTCTATCTCGTTCATTTTTGTCCCCTTTCCTTTCTTCTCGAAACCTTACTACGTTGAAGTCCCCCCTACTATCTATGGGAGATTCCACTTCTCCTGGATTTTCTCTAATTCCTTCCAACAGTTCGGCCGTTGTCCCCTCCTATCCAAACCATACACTATGGTTATAATGAACTCCCATTCATGCGTTTTTTGTTTTAAGTGTAGAGTTAGTGAGTATTCTCCCTCCCTTATGTCAATCAACTAATATTTTTCTGAATTAAATCCTATTATTATATCCCCCCACTGCTCCTGTATCATCCTTAATTGGTCATGAGTTAGTTTTCTTTGATCCAGTTTGCCTAAGTATCATTTGATTAGGTTGGATTACCTTGGTTTCTCTAAGGCAAACGATATCCGGCTGATGTACCGCACAAACCTCTAACCACTCGTCTTTTGACCCCACTACATAGACCTCTAACATTCCAGAAAATATAGCTCATGATTAAATTTTATAAAATACTCCCCTCTCTTTTTTTATTCTACTCCCCCCTCTCCCTCTTACTCCCCAATTTAAATTTAAAATAATTTAATGTCCTATTTTTATCAACTCTCGTTACACCCATGTCTATTTTACATATTGATCCAAATTGTAAAAGCAATGAATCGAACATTAAATAAATAGTAGAGAATGTACTTGAAAAGCAGAGTAGTAGGCTAGCCTTTCTTTTAGAGGCTATCTGACGCTGTCTCCCCTATCTCTATCTCCTTGCCTCCTCTTTGGACCATCAACCTTCTGCTTCTTCTGCTTGAGGTGTCCTTACTGATATGCTCCTTGCTCTCTATGATCTGACATGCTTGCTCTTCCTCTCTTTCTTTAAGAATACCCTGCATCTCCCTTTCATTCTTCCCTATATTAGATTCCTCTTCAGAGATTGAATCTAATGCGGATATTCTGATAGACTCCACTAACGTTTTTTATATCTGAAGTGCTCCCCCTATGCCTTATACTTACCCTTCTAAACCTTCTTTTAGTCTTTTTAGTTAACAAAGTATCAATATTGTTTTGGATCACTCTCACTATTGCTTTATCAAGGGCCTTTTACACCATGTCCTGTCACAATCCTCCTAACAGACTCCTAAACTCGCCTTCCGTTTCATTGCTGGAGTCAGAACCAGACCCATGGGTGTTTGGGCTGGTGGGCTCATACTCATTTTCTCCTTTATAAGAGGACTCCCTAGCCCCATTATTTTTAAATGGGCTTCCACTTTCCCTTGGAGTTCTTGGGCCTTCCAATACAGTGTGGACCTTTTGTAACCGTTCTCCTGAATCATTTCGCCCTGGGTCCAACTGCTCGAAATCCCGCTCGAGAATCTTTCCATATCCCTGGATCAGAGCGTCTTTAAATGACTCTGTCCAAACTGTCATCTCTCCCTTCTCGAGTCTATACCTTTCCTTGTCTAGCACGCCTTCATTTTTTTATCGGTGGCAGGTTCTCATCTCCCATTAGGCCGAGCTGCAGCGATGTCTCGATTCACGTCTCCTCCCTTGATTCACCTACCCTAGTCATCATCATCTTCTCCCCGTCTTGCTGATTCAGGTGACTTTTCATTGTCTCCCTTCTTTCATCTATCATTATACTTTCCTCTTTCGGTCCTTACTCAATTTGAAGTTTCCTGCCTACCTCCATCTTACTTAAGTTTTCTAAGTTGGCAAAATTTGCCACTTTCAGGTGTTTCTTTATTTTTATTTTTTTGTCGCAAGTTCCTCTTCGGCAACTCCTGCGGCCCATGGTCTCCTTTCTGGCGAGTATTCTGTAATAATTTTTTTCTTTTTTGCTTTCTCTATTGCTGCCATGACTCGATTTATCTCTTCCTCCAACTCTCTTCTCCACTCCACCATTAACTTTGATATCTCCTCCCTAATCTTTTCTATTGATTTTTTCTCCCTCTTGAGCTCCTGCTCTCTCTTCTATTTGTATTTTGTTTCCTTCTCCCATTTGTCCCTTTTCTCCTTCTCCTCCATGTTGTAATACGTAGACCCATCATAAGCTACCCTTATCGTGATTGTTAGTTTGAGGTTGCATTCGAACGTTTCCAGTACCAGTATCAGCTCCTCCAATATGTCCTCCTCCCTCTAGCAGCTGACCCTAACTACCGTTGCCTTACGCTCTGTTTTCTACGCGGTTCTCAGGTCTACCTCCAGTAGCTGTATCGATGGACCCATGTTTTTGGTGATGGTGATGAACATTTGCCTATCCTATGCAAACCATGGCAGTGCTTCCACTGCCATCCAAATCAAATGAGGAAATCTATGAACCCTCAACTTCTCTTTCCCTGTCCAGCGGCTCACACCAAAGTAAGACCTTTCTTCTTTGCATCTCTACTGCGACCTTGAAGTAAGATAATCTAAGGCATTTTCATTTAGCAATTCAATGATATATTCTCTTGGGGATAGTTGCAGAGGATCCCAGTTCCTCCTCTTGAATGTCACCGACATTTCTCTTAAGGTCTTTAATGCTTCTTCAGTTTCTATCTCACCATGTTCTAGTGTAATTACTTCCAGAATCTTTTCCATTTTCTGTTGTCATTCAATCAGTTGGTCAGAGTATGGTATATAAATTGTATTTTTAACTTCTCCCTCCTTCTGCATGGACTTTGTTTCTCTATCAGTGGTCTTGTCTATTTTGTTCTCTACCATTCTCTGGACTGCAGGAGCTGTAGTCTGCTTCGAGAGACCTGTCCTAATCACAAACGACAAGTTGCTCTCCTTTGCTGGTTGTGTCATTATCTCATGCAATCTTTTAGCTCTCGTTCTAAGCTGTTTCGTTGGGGCCCATTTGACCAGAGGTAGAATCCTGGCCTTAGGGTTCCATGGGCATTCTGGTGCACGGTGTCCTTCTATGTCACAACAAAAGCAAATAACAATGGGACAATTAGCAATGAAGTGTCCAGATTGTCCACAACCATAATATTTCTCTACTGTATTATTAGTTTTTCTCTTTCTTATCTTCTCATTCACATATTTGGCTGTAGCCTCTCTCTCACCCCCTCTTCATATGGTTTCATGCCATATCCCATTAGCTTTAACCCTCTAGCCTCTGCCACCGCCTATCGTAGCTCACTAATTAGGTGAAGTAACTCAGGAGAACCCAATAAAAAGAGGGAAGAGAGATAAAGGAGAAGAATAGAGAGGGAACCAAATAAAAAGAGAAAGAGAGGAGGAAAAGGAAAGCGAGAACTAAAGTGAAGTAACTCAGGGGTATAACAGGAAATTCAGGCAAAAAATATGGCTGTGGACTAAAGTGGAGTAATTTAAATGATTTGGGGACTAAATTATAAATATGAAGATTTGGGAGACTAAATTCTAATTTTTAAAGATTTAAGGGACAAATATGTAAAAGCCCCTAAAAAAAATTATAGTTTTGTATAGTTAATGAGTGATTTATAGCTAAGCATCCGGTGTAGATGTATGATTTCATGCTAAAGACACATGAGTTCTTGCCTTGAATTCGAAGAAGACACTCTATGGAGGTTGGTTTCAGTTGAAACCAAACTTACGCTTGGATGCTGCTGGAACTCTAGCATAGAAAGAAGAGAGGAGAATAGAAACGATGTTGAAAATAAGAGGAAGGAACTTGAATTTATATGTGCGTAATGTATAAAGAATAGAAAGAGAATGGTAGAGTCATAGAAGAGGTACAAGGAAAAGTGTACTCTCCCAACAACTCCTTGCAAATTACAAAAGTATAACTTGTATCGTTAGTTGAATGACCATTCCATGAGTAAAAATTTTAGTTAGAGAAAAATGAAATTAAGGGGGTTAAAAAGTTTTAACTTGAAAATCTATCAATTTCAACTAGAAATTATTTTCCCGCTCAAACAGACTTGAATTTGTTTTATTATTTACACAATCACACAGTAGAATCATCTCATCGCCATCCATTATGGATAGTCCTGTTCTTCATCCTCAAACCACTCGATCGTTCGCCCGACATCGCCCTCGACTAAGAAATAAGCACTAACCACATTATGAAAAAATATCCAGTGAATGTCTCTAAGAACCTTTAGAACGATTGCTAGTCCCCCGTGGAGCTCGCTTTCATCAAGGTCCTTCATCTTGGACACCACAACATCGGCATCTTTATCAACGAGCTGATGGTCCAATCCGAAGAACTCGTACCTCTCGATGAGGACCAGGTTGCTCAGGTGATTCTCCCACACAAAGGGGTTGTCATCGACGATAGCCAGTACTCTTTCTTCAGCCAGCACAACATCCAGCCCTTTCTGCCCTGGTCGAGTGCAGTCTTCCCGCGATATCACCTTGGACTCGAAGTACACGCCGTCGGGATCAAGAAATCTACACATTTGAGCCGCATACTCACGAGTTCCCATGGTGTAGATGTACATGTCGTACATCTCGCTCGCTTCCTTCAGGAAAGTACGGACGAAGGGCCGTAGCTTCGTCACACAGTTGTCCCACTTGAATATGCCTATCGTCGGATCGTCCTTGGCCAAATCCATGAAACATTCGTCGTGGGGAGAGAGATTACCAACGTCCTCAGAATGGAGCAGGGTGTTGTCCAGGTCCATGATCAGAATCAGCTTCTCTTCCTTCAGGACGTTTTCAGTGTGTTCAACGCGCAACAGATCAAGTTCGTCGCTGTTGATGTGGACACCCTTGCGGATGTATCTCGGAATCTCCATAAGTTGGTCCTCTGGTCTCAGGTTCTGTTGTGCAGGTCTCAAGTCCTCTGCCACCTGAACAGAGAAGTGCAATTTCCTACAGATTGATGATCATATGGCTTTTCACTTCAATTCAATCATCAAGTCTTTTTAATCTCTCGTGATCAGTTTACTACAGCTAACAATAGGAGTCCTAATCCTAGTAGGAAACAAGAAAAAAAAAAGTTTCCAAATTTAGACTCTAATCCGTATGCTGAAAGGTTTGAATTATCCAGGGATGGTTGCCATTTATGGAAACTTAATGTATCTAGCTAATTATCCCGTATCGTATTAGAATTAGGAATTGGTCTGAGCTCCGGCTGTAGGGTCTATAAGAGGGCCTAAATGAGAATGATATCAAAGGTTAACCAAAAAAATAATCAGAAAAAAATCAAGAAAATAAGGATGATAACAAGACAAGAGGAGACTGTGAACCTGAAGGCTCAACTGCGGAGAGCACACATGGCAAAGTTGTTCAAGGCGAAGAAGCTGGCCCTCGTGCTGGACTTGGACAACACATTGCTTCAGACGGTCAGCGAGTCCAATCTCTCCGAGGAGGAGGGGCGTTTATTTTTGGGAGTGGCAGATCTTGCGGAGGACCATGAATAGCCCACCAAAGTCATGTTCAGAGGGAATGGGTTAGTGACGAAGCTGAGGCCGTGGGTCCGTTGTTTTCTGAGGGATGCCAGCAAGATGTTCCAACTGTACATCTAGCTACACTATGGGCTGTCGCAAGTATGCGCTGCAGATGGTCAAATACCTCGACTCCGAGGGAGTTGACTTCCGACCATCCAGAATCCTATCGCGGAAAGACTTCACTCAACCCAACCAGAATGGCCTTGATGTTGTTCCGGTAGATGAAAAGTATGTCTTGATTGTGGATGACAATAAGTTGGTGTGGAGTAGGCACCTGAAGAACCTGGTTAGGATTAATGGCTACTGCTTCTTTGGCTCCAATGATCCGGTGTCAGCGATTTGTGTTGGGAAAAATAATAGTATCCAGACTTGTATGTAAACAAAAAAACTATAAATAAACCAACAAGTTACGGATGACATACAATACTTACATGGAAAATCTTTACGGAAAATACTATGGAACAGTCAAAGAGCAAATTCTACTATTTAAGATAAATAGTATAACCTTCCAAGTCTTATCTAGAGAGTTCAGAAATATATAGAAAATAGAGAATGATACAATATTATCTCCAACGCGAAAAAAGTATCTAACATTGTTATAGAACTGTAGGCTGTAGTAGAAGCACCGTACTAACACCGTGATAGATACCACCTAAAGAGAGTATCTCGTAGAGCACATCAAGTTTCTTCTATCCTCTTTTCATCTTTTTATCTTCTCTTCACTCTTCTCCTTCTTTAGTGGATTTTGGATTTGGATGAATGAAATCAATGGATGGCATCTATTTATAGGCTTAAATCATAATGCAAAAATAAGACTATTTTCAACTTTGGTGTTTTCATGTACTATTTTACCAACTATCTAAATGCCACCTAATCAAGCTTTACTTAATCTTCATTTCTCCCACTTATTCATTTTTGAGTTGAATTCATTCTAACAATCACTCATCCAATCTAAAAGGGTATGAACCAAAACTCTAATTAGATTCCATACCGGTTACCTTTATGCAAAAGTCCTACTTCTTTTAGGGTAATCTTTTTGTCATTATATTTGCTCTATTTTTGTCGTAGTAAATTTTTTCAAGTTGCAATAATTTTTCAACAAGTATATTTCTAATATAGTGATATCTCACATCGATGTGCTTGGATTTACAATAAAAACTTGAATTTTTACTGAGATGAATAGCAGTCTGTCTATCACAATAGACTGTGTAGGTATTTTGTTTCATACCTAGTTCTTGCAAAAAAGTTTCATCCATAACATCTCTTTGCATTTCAAAATATTTGAAATGTGGGTTATCTTCGCATTTGAACAAAGATAGTAAGCAAGACTTTAAGAAGCTCGCGTTTGGGATCAAATAGAAGCAACCTTGATGTTGTAAGATTTTGAAATCAGAACGCGACCTTGAAGGGTCCACATTTGATTTTCAATTGGTCTAAAAAATATGAACTTTTTTCTTTAGCTTTCTGGGCTTAAAAGTACAAGTCTCTCTCTAGATGATGACCTGCGTATTAGCTCATTAACTATTTTCAACGCTCCTGAGGAACGTGTTT
>JAYEPQ010000015.1:4955081-5130081 GCA_036321105.1 Dracaena cambodiana
AAGGATGGCGGCCTGGCTCCTCCCAATCTCGGAGTCCACCGCCTCCAAATCTTTAGTGATGGACTCCTGACTAGCTCGGAGCTTTGCCAGTTCCTGAGACCATCCTTCTTCTTGGCGCATTAACTCCTCTCGACGCGCCGCCAGCTCCACCCGAAACCGCGCTAACTCTATTGCGATAATCGCTTCCACGTCTGATTGGCGGACTGTGTTCAGCGTACGCACTTGCTCTTCCAAGTCTGCAAGGCGGGCCCGGTAAGGAGCTGCTCGGTCTTGTCCCCTGACCCTTTCAATATTATCCAAATAGCTGAAAAGCATCGAACGTCCGAGACTGAGGAAATCTCTTCCAGCAAGGGTCATCTCGATGCATCTTCTTAGCAACCGCATAAAATCATTAACACTATAGTTGAAGATTTCTTCGGTGTCTGTATTTACGGCAGGAAGTGCTAAAGAAAGCATCATTGAAGAAGGAGCGGTATTTACGAGAAGTGGAGAGGAAGGAGCCCGTCCCTGTACTAGGTCCATAATATGCGGGGCAAGTAAAGCCAATGCAGACCTGGCTGAACTGGGAGCCCGAGGAGGAGTGTCGCTAGTACAAATCACCCGGGCAGCACCACCAACAGGAGATGATGAGGGAGTGTTTCCACCAGAAGCTCCTCCGATGGCTGAAGAAGCTTCAAATGAGAACTTCAGGTTTTCCTCGTCCCCTGCCGGAAGACTTGGAGCTGGAGGAATTGCAGGTGTCTCAACAGCCATTATGGTAGAAGGCATTAGTATTGTCGGCTAAGGAGCAGCAGGCACACCGACAACTAGAGGGAAAGTTTCGTCATAGCAGATATTTAGTGTTGGAGACAGCAAACTTGGAGACGGGATAGCTTCTTTGGCTGCAGCCGCGACAATCACCTCTGTCCTATCATCACTCCCAAGTTCATCAATTGGGGGAACCGAAGAAGGAACAGAGGGAGGAGTTGTTGTAAAGTAGTCTGCACCAAAATCGCTTGCAGAGCTACCCAAACCACCTACTGAGCCAGTGGTGCCCGAATAATCCACCCTATCATCAGATTCCACATGGGTAGTTAAATGCATTGGCGAGAGAAGCTGACCACCTGTATTTCCAGAAACAAGAAGAATGGTGTTACAGTAAAATAACGAACAAAAGACAGAACACTAAGAGCCATACCTGGAGATACAAGTCCAGTTGTTGGACTTGAAGGGGGAGCCACTATCATCTCCAGAAGTGTACCCGTCTCATTACCAAGTGGTTGTGCAGAAGGATGCTCAACGGGTTCTGCGGTTGGAGGAGCCGAAACCTCAGGAGCACTTGGAGCTCCAACGGGTCCACTCCCACCTGCCGGCGCTGGAGGTAGAGTTGAAGCCAGCAGGTCCGAAGCAAACTTGATAGCCACTTCTTGGGGGGCTATTAGAGTTCCCGGAACCAACTTCTGCTTCTTTTTGGCAGGTCCCTTCTTTAGGGTACCGCGGCGTTTGGAGGTCGGGCTCCAGGGACGAATGACGACAGGTTGGGGAGCACCTCCAGCATCAGGATTGTCATCGTCGTTATTATCATCATTATCGCCAGACTCGCTGACATCTGATAGTTCGGCCGCGGCGCCAAGGAATTCATCCATTCCTTTTACTCTAACTCTGGAAGCACCCTGGTGGCTAATGTAGAAAGCCTCAATCTCCTTACAACAGCTTCGGTTGATCGAGAAATGAGGCACGTCAGCATTAGCAACGCTATACCACGTGCAAAAACTGAGAGTCATGGCCAATTCTTGCAACTTCTGGGGCAGGGCGAAGTCAGCTCCGGTTCCACCAGCTACAAAATGAAACCAGCCTCGGGCACCGTCGTACAGATTTCCCTCATAGGCTAAACTCTTGTTTGGATTGCCCACGTAAAGTTGGGAATATCCAAATTGGCGCGCAAAGCGACTCGGGATGTACGGTTCGATAAAGCATTTACTGTCTTGACGGTACACCAGATGCCCGGGCCGGATATTGAGAAGCCACCAGAACACTCTTGAGGATAAAGCAGTAAAATTATCTGCTCCTGCAATATCCCTCAACTTCAGCCCGTATCCTCCATTAGGGAAATCAGGGAAGCACCGAAAGATCTCATAATTTTGGTGGTGCCGGAGAGTCTTCCGGATTTGGGACATATAGTAGTGCTTCCATGAAGAGCGCTCGTATAGCTCCACAAAGCAACACTTGTCACCAGAGCAGCGTGAAGCAACACTCATCAGAGACGGGCAGTGCATAACAAGCCATGCCATCAGATAAGTATAAGGAAGCTCTACCCTAGAGTTCGGAGTCTTCACCGAGACAATCTCTTTCGACTTTCCTTTTCCTTTCCCCTTGCCTTTATCAGCAGGGATGAAGTCATTACAGAGTGTTCGCAATCCATGCTGTAGATTGCACACCATAGCGGGAAGAAGTCCGAAAGGTCGGCCGTAGGCGAGGGGACTGCTGGATAGACCACAGTCATTGCAATTGCCTCTTTTGGCAATGATGGCACCACACATCTCTTCAGCCACAACATCAAGAACCCAGCAATAAGGCCTCTGTTAGATACTGGGGATTGAGCCTGATAGTGGTAACTCTTGAAAGAAATACCAGGACCGAATCCACCTTCATTGGAATCAGTGGTATAAAACATTAGCCGGGTCTTGGCAATACGGTGATCAATCTCTATGATATAGACAGGAGCATGGCCATGAACAGTTGTTGAACTGTCCTAAAAGTTTAAGTTGGCAAAGAGGTAATCGGCCCATTTCTTGTGGCCGATACCTTGATTATGCATACCTGCTAAGTCAGCACAGATGCGGTAGTGGCACATCATCTCCCAATATGTAGCATAAATGCGCTCGTCCTTCGCCAGTAGCATGTTCAATTTCTCGGTAGTGGGGATATACTCCTCGTAGGGGACTTCGCCCATTGAGAGCCCAGATACCTCAAACATCTCGTGGAGAGCAAACCCTAGCTCACCCACTGGTGTAAAAAGAGTGCAGGTCTCGGAGTTGTACATCTCAAGAAAGCAGAAGAAATGATAAGCACTCTGAGGGAACCCGAATTGAACGTTCCTGATGGCCTTGTACAGGCCAATCTCCTTTAGAATGGGTTCATGGGAATCCAACATATACTGGACAAGGCGGGCCCACCACATGTTGCCAGAAGAGTAAACCCAGCCAGGCATCCTAAAATCGCTAGCCGGGTATTGACCTTCTTTCGCTAGGAACTCACTTAGGAAAGTTCTTGTGCGGATCGGAACCTCTCCTACTAGGAGCTCCTTGCTAAAACGGCCTGGAAGCAAACCAATAATGCATCTAGTGGGGCCATCTTGATAAGCCCCCTGTGCGCCCAATTTGCCTGTTGGGACGCCATCCTTTTCTTGAGATAGTCCCCACTTTAACTAACGGGGCATCGCCAACCTCTGAAGGTAGATCAGAGGGTAACCACGATCCATTTCAGGAAGAAACATTAAAGCTTCACCAGAGTTATAGAGTCACATGCAATCCTGTTCAGAGAGGATCTCGTCTGATTGCTCCATCTGGTCCCCAAAGAGAAATGCGGGTTTTTCTAATGCTTCTCTGTTCACATCTTTGAAGGCTGCATCAGTGATGAGCTCACGTGCAGTAGTGGGATGATATTTGATTAACTTTTCCCTACGCCCTCTCGAGTCAGGTTTGTATGCGGCCAGAATGGTGGTGAAGCGAAATTGAGCTGATGGATCAGAACCACCAGCAAAGCCAAAGTAGTGCTTATGGGGAAGAGGTTCCGCCGAATACCCTACTGCAAAAGGGAAAATCAAAGTTAGAGAAGTTTCCACAAAACAAGAAAATTTTTCTAAGTATGGACGCGCGAAGCTAAAAATTAGACCGCGCGAAGCTAAAAGTAACTCCGCGCGAAGCTAAAAATTAGATCGCGCGAAGCTAAAAGTAACTCCGCGCGAAGCTAAAAATTAGAACGCGCAGAAGTCAAAAAGATAACCTCGCGTTTCAACGCGACTGCTGCTCAAAATAGCCTCGCGTTTCAACGCGACTGCTACTCAAAACAGTCTCGCGTTTCAACGCGACTGCTACTCAAAATAGCCTCGTGTTTCAACGCGACTGCTACTCAAAATAGCCTCGCGTTTCAACGCGACTGCTAAATCAAATAGCCCCGCGCTTCAAAACGCGAGGATGACGTGATAACTTCGCGTAAGAAGAAAGTCAGAGACTTTTCTTCTTCTCCAAGCCTTACAGCAGGAGTACGGCGATCTCGCCGGTAAAAGAGTTGATCGATCGGTTAAAATTAAGCCAAATCACTCTAGAAATATTTTAAAGAGTCTCGATAGAGAGATTCTTACCCCCAATAGGCGAAACGTGGGCTGGCGCGTCGCTGCCACCACTACTTGCGCCAGTCGCCGATGATGGAGCTGCGCGAGAAGTAGCACGGGTTTTGGGTGCCATTGCTTAAAAAACCTGAGGAAAATCGACGGGAAATCGGGAAAAACTCGATCGGAAAAAGCTCGGGTCGCCTGAACTATAATCGCCTGAATCTCTAAGTCTCTGGAAAATTCTCGAGTAAAGTGAGAAGGATAAGGAATAGAGATTTCATTTAAATGAAAGAAACAGCCTCTTGGAGTTCGGCGCAAATTTCAGAGAAAATGACTGATCTGTTACTCTCTAAAACGCGAAGTTAATTAGTTTCGCGTGATGATGGAAAACGCGTAGTTATTAACTTCGCGCAACTATGCAAAACGCGAGGATAACCCGGTGCCTTAGCTTCACGTTCCTATGAAGAACTTGGATTTTTGGCGAAGGCAATTAGGCGCTTCCATCTAAGTTAAGATGATCCTTATCCGATCATTTGGGTATTAATAATCTAAGTTACGCAAATGAGCTTTAGATTATTTTACCAAAATTATAAACCATCTATTTGTTGAGCAAGCAAAATTCTTGAAGCCGACAGATAGAGAGGAAAATATTTGCTCTTTATTCATAAAAAAAAAAAGAGGTTACAAGGAGGGAGTTATAGCTCTCCCAAAAAGCTTCTACAAATTCATCGACTCATCAATAACCTAACGGCGAGATTCCTCTGCGGGGTGTTGAAGTTCAATTCCAGAGTTCACATGTAAAAGATCTCCTCTGCAAATGTCAACTATGATCTGTTTAAAGTTATCATCTCTATTGCTTTGGAAAGCAACAGAGATTGTCATCTAACAGAAATGGTCCTCAAGAAAACTTATCGAGCTGCCGAAGAGTTCTTGTAACTCCTTCAAAAGTTTATCTTTTGGAGCTAGAGCCTGAAACCTGCACTATGTTGTAAAGCATATGCTTCTGGCTTCCTTAGAGTTACTTTTGCTGACGAAGACTGGTAAAGCCACATGCACTCATCTTCAAGAAGGATCTGGTCCAAGTACTTCACTGCAAAAGAAGAATCAAGAGTTAGAGAAAACTCGAAAAATCTTTTAAGTATGAAAACGCGGAGCTAAGGATAAACTCCGCGCGCAGTTGAGAAAATAGCCTCGAGATTAAAACGCGACTGCTAATCAAAATAGCCTCGCGATTGAAACGCGACTGCTAATCAAAATAGCCTCGCGATTTAAAGGCGACTGCTAGTTAAAGTAGCCCCATGTTTTAAACGCGAGGATGACGCGATAACTTCGCGTAGAGAAAGATCAGAGTTCCTCTCTGACTTCTCCTTCTCCTTCAAGCCTTACGGCCGGAGAACGGCGATCTCGCCGGTTCAAAGTTGGCTGGTCGGTTAAAACCAAGCCAAGACACTCCAAAATTGATTTAAGGAGTCTAAAAATTCAGAATTTATACCTTCAATTGGTGTAGCATGGATTGGCTCGCCATTATGGCCACTGCCTCGGCCGCTGCCGCCGATGGTGAGGAGGCACGCGATACCGTACTCTTCTTAGATAACATCCTAGTGATGAAGATCTTTGGAAAGTCGAAGGAAGCTCGGTCGAAGATCATTCCTTATTTGCCTGAGTCGCTTGAGCCCTAAGCTCTCGGATTCTTCGGATGAAATGAAGAAGAAGATGAGTCAAAGCCTCTATTTAAACAAGATTTCCGTCTCTTAGTATTCGGTGCAGAAATTCAGAGTAATCAATGAAGCAATTACTCATTTTCCTGAAAAAGTGAAGCTGATTAGCTCTGCGTAAGCGAGCATAACGCGAGATAGACTTGGTATTCTAACTCCACGTTTCAGTTTTAATATCCAAAGTATTTCAAAATCTGCTAAGTTCTAAGCCATTTTGAAAACTTTGGAGGGGGTTCTGTTGGCAGTGAAAATTTCTAAGATAAAAGGATTTTCCACAACAGAACGCGGAGCTAATTCAGTAGCCCCGCGTTTGGCTATATTAGCCTTACATTTGAACAAAACGCGGAGATGTTTAATAGCTCCGCATCTGGCTAGTTTTAGCCTCGCGTTTGAGTGAAACGCGGAGATGATCAATAGCTCCGCGTTCTGGTTATTTAGCACCGCGTTTTGATGCGATTAAAGCTCCGCGTGAGCAGATAACCAGAATCTCAAATCGATTGAGATTATGATTTGGACTTATCCAAATACCTAAATCAAGTCCAATCAGAACTCTAAATCAAAAGATTTGATTAGACTCCTTGATGAGAGGGAATTCTATTTAGATAGAAACTCTCAAATTAACCTGGGGCTATAAATACCTTCCTGGTGAAACCCTAGGTCTTCTTCTTTTTGGATCCTTTGACAATTCAAGTACGCGAGAGAGCCTTGAAGTCAGGGGTATTCTTCTTCTTCCTTTCGGTTCTTAGAGAATTCAAGTTACGCACAGAGCCTTGAGTTCGGGAAAGACCGGAGAAGATCGTCTACAGTCGGCCGATATCTTCAAGAGAGAAGAGTTCAACCTTCGATCGTCCAAAGGAACTACTATAGATCCCATCGCCACTGATCCCACAAATATATTGTAAAAGAGAGAGATTGAACTATAAAATCCTCTCGTTTGTTCTTCTTTTTATCTTATTCACTTCTATTGTAATTTAAGTTAATTCAATGGGAGGAAAGCAAAGAATTTCCGCTGCGAACAAATTACATCATAAAAAGCTCTTCCAATTTACAAGGATTCGTGAGCTATTTATAACCCAAACACAATCTTACTCCTACTCAAACCCAATACAAAAGATATAATCTAAATCCAAAACAAGCTAATCTCAAGATATATAATCTTAATCTAATCCATATGTATTAGAAACCAATGGTTGAGATTAGATGGCATAAAATACTAATTTTCAGGTCCAAAACCCGAAATTAAATTTATCACACCCGTAGCCCGCTGGATCAGATTTTCCACTCTACAGTTCTTCAGTAAAATAACCATAACTTTTGCATCCGAACTCGGATTGCTCTGTTATTGGACTTGTTTTGAAGATAATATTTGAGCTATACAAATATTTCCTATATGAATTTTTCCAGTTCAACATTTATCTTGGCCAAAAATGCTCTTGAACTTGCTACTGCTGCACTTGTGTTTCTGTCTTCACCAAAATTGACTTTCTACACTCATATTCTTGACAAATTTGCATATTCTTCTTCTCTTCCTTGTGAATCCTTTATTACCTATAAAATCACACTAAATATGCCTGAGTAGCAATTATTTATATACAAAAATAGATAAAATATGGGAGGAAAAATGCAAAATATGATATTAATCAATTACACATCAATAATTTCTTATGTGGCAACAGATGATGACACGATTCTACCAAACTATTGAATGCGCTCTAAGTATAGTGTGTCCCACCCATTAGCAATAGGATAACAATGACATTGCCAGTTAAGAACTACATTAGGAATTGGATATCATGATGTCAGAAAAACCTGTACAAACAACGAATTTGCAATGAATAATGTGTAAACAACCTAAATTCGAAACGTGGACATTGTTATAAACTCTTACCGGCACGAAATGATAGCCTTCAACAAAAGCAAGTGCAACTTCCTTTCTTTAAATAACACACATTGGTGGAGGAGACCTAAGTGATAGGAATGTAAGGCATTGAGCTTTTGAAATGAAAAATAGGACAATACATACCGAGAGGTGATCAAATGGCCAATATCTGGCATTGTCATCCAGTGATCGACTCTTAGAAATTCATTGAATTAATTTAGCATTTTTTGCTACTTAACAATGCATCCTGCGTCTCCAAATATAGGTAAATACAATGATTTACTGGCACGAAGCTCATCTAGAAAATCTCTCCGAACTTGAGCCCACTGGTCCTCTCATAGCCCAAGGGAGTTTGCAATAACTCTGAAACCACAATTTCCGTTCGCATGAACTTCTCCCACATGGGCAATGTAGGGGAGTAAAAATTCTAGAAGCAAGGAACGACAAAGTAAGGCTGAAGATTCCAGCTTTGGATCAAGCGCTACATGAAGAGGAATGACTTCCAATGGTTGCTCTGAGGGAGGACTATGATGAACGTTGTTATTATCCTGTGATAACAATGGTTGTTATTATATAGAAAAATGAAGGACAGGATCTGTAAATCTAAATTACTTTTATAACAAATACCTTCTGTTTCAACGACCGTCGCGGGGATAATTTACGAGGACAGCTCTTTCTCCCAACAACCACACCTTTTACTGTGAGAGTGCAACTATCAGCTCCAGATGCAATCAACTCTAAAGCACATTTGTTCTCGACGAGTTGAAAGGTCAAGATTTTGCTTCATTCTTTTTGGAAGGGTACTTTCTCAATTGGAATGGCAAGAGAGGAACTAACAGGATTTCATATTTCTCTTAATTTATTAAGATTGAGCTCTAGCCTCACCATCAAAATTAAGAAAAGAACTTACAAATACCTCAACATCTTTATGGTAGGTAACTCCTTCAACAGTTGGAATAGTGGCGAGCAGAATGTCAAGTTTTTGCTAGTGATGGTCAATACACTCTAATGAAATTGGCCGATCATCCCTCTTATGCAAAGCAATCTTGTGAGCACATGATAAGTTATGTGTCCGACGAACTATGCACCCACAAGCCACTACATCAATATCGATGAAAATTGCTCTTTTTAGCTGACTCATGATTAATGTCATGGCATGGATAGAAATTAGTCCATGGAGTTCTTTGAATTTGGGGAACATGAAATTCCGATGCACGATGATGCCTTAATCTCTGTGTGTTGTAGTTCTAATAGAGAATGGATATTTGTCCAAGATTTTTCAAAATTTCCTTGACTCGTCCAGAGTTGCCTCTTCAATCTAGCGTGTGCACTCTCCGTCCTGTTACTAGTGACATTATCATAGTGGAGGTACATATTTGTCCAACAGGTGACGAATCTTTCCTTTTATAGATCCAACAATGTTGTTGTCATGTAATTGATTGCATCTGGACTCGTGTGAAATTCATTTTTAAGATTGCTCAAATGAGTTATATTCTTCAAATGTATCAAACAACAAAGCAATATTCCAACTAAAATAAAACTTCTCCCACTCTGATTGATGATCAAATATTTTTTTTGACATTTGCGAAGACGTTCTTGTTGATATTTCATTTGCACAAGAGATATTGATGGAAACATGAATTCTAAAGCGTTGACAAGTGCCAAATCTCTACCCATTACAATTACTCAAGGTTAAATATTGTTGACAAATAAACCATGTAACTTATCCAATGCCCATGCAAAACTTGTTTCTTTTTCGTGTTCAATAAATGCAAAAGCAATAGCAAATGTCATATTAGTCGGCGTAACACCAGCTATCTCCAACAATGGGTAATTATACATGTTTCTTGTACATGCAATCTATTATTATAACGCCCAGAAATGCGCATAACAGTTCAACACCTACGGGGTGAGCCCAAAAGAGATTCAGTGACATAATCGTGTTCTTCATTTCTGCGATGTCACTCAATATAGTTTGATTCCGAAACTTTAAATAATAAGTATTGCATCTAAGATCTCCCCCCTGCTCAATCACTCTATACTTATAATGAGTATTGTATATTGTTTTCATCAGTTGATACATTTTGCAGATTCTTCTATTTCAATAACGTCAATATATCCATGGGACGCGCATGACACTTTGATAACTCAATAACAATAGATGTCTCATCTTCTGACAATCTCCCTGTATATAAGTGACCTTCAAGATATTCTACTGGTGAGTGATTATGCATACCGCATGTAACTTTTAATCTCCATTCTGATCCCACCAAGGTCAACTAATCACCCTTCAATCGGAAAGGACATCCACACTTCTTACTATATCTATATCCATCAGCATTTAGTATTTTCTTAAATCTTCCTTGTCATCACGCTCGCACCCAAATCAAATACTACCCCGCCTACTTCTTCCACCACTATCGGATTTTGCAATCATAATCACAAATCCAAGTTTCTTCCCTGTATCTCCTACCCACTGACAAAGTTCGTCTTTGCTTTCAAAAATCTGCAAATAAACAGTACAAATTTCAATTTCTAAAATTGTTGAAAAATTTTGCCCACATATAGAATTATCTACTATATACTCGACATGTACTGAAGACTAGACTGTAGTCAACATCACCGACATCGGACTTAACTTTACTTGATTGTGTAGATGCGTCAATCTTAAATGGCAATACAATTACTAAAGTATCAGTGATTATGGGCAATTTTAGAATAAAATAAATTATCAAATATCAATTTTACATAAATTACCAAATATCCCTAGTCAGGATTTCACACTCAACTAAATAAGTTACCTATCTGGGTCCGCCGATCCGAACAATACAGACATCGATCAGGTACCCCTCCTTGATCGGTTGTTTTGTCATAATAAACCCAGAGAAAACTAGGGCTTCTCTTTTTTTTTAAAAGTACTTAATAAATGTGAAATTAATTTAATCACTCACAAGTTACGTCGATTTTATTCCAAAAAAAAAATTATACATTCCTCTTAACAAGGAGAATCATCCGAAAAAACCAAATTTCTATTGGTTCTCTCTATCTTCTCCAATTTCATTCTTCCACGGATATTGGATTCTTTTCCTGCCTTTCAGAGTGAAAATAACTTCAAAACCACAATAGAACCAGCTGAAACTAATGAGAGATCAAGAAATCCAGGGAATATAGGGTTTGTAAAGTTATATATATATATATATATATCTGTGTGTGTGTGTTCTCTCATGTTGCGCGGGAGGAAAACATAGCTCAATCGTGAAAAAGAGTAGGTGAAAAGTCACGGTGTTCGCTGAAAAAAGAGTCGTGCCTGTTTCTGATCCAAAAAAACTGCCAAACTTGTAAATAATTCAAAGTCTCCCCGTGATGCTCATTAAGAAAAATGTGGTGCGCATTTAGAATTTCCCCAAACCTATGCATCCGTAAAACCTCCTCCCCTCCTCCTCACGTTCTTTCTTCCCAAAACCACAAAATAATTTTCGATGATGCCATTCTATCAAGGCCACCGCCACCTCCTCACTCGACCGCCGGAGAACTCTCCTCCGCCGCCGCCACCACCGGTGGCAGCAGCTCATGACCCACCCCATCAGATCCAAAAATCCCTAAGCATGGCCTTCGGCAGCGTGCTCTGCGTCACTTTCGCCTACCTCATCGTCGTCGCCATCACCAACTACCTGCGCAATCGCCGCGACAGCAACAACGACGACTCCAAGCACCAACGCCTTGTGATGAAGCAGCTCGAGGCGATGCCGGTGGTCGCGTACGGCTCGTGCTCGTCGGGCTCGGGAGAGGATGCGTGTTCGATCTGTTTGGGGGAGTACGACGAAGGGGCCGAGGTGCGGGAGCTGCCCGAGTGCCGGCACCTGTTTCACAAGGGATGCGTTGATCGGTGGCTGCTGACGAGGTCGTCGTTCTGCCCCATTTGTCGGGCCCGGGCGGTCGATAGGGCTGTCGAGCCAAAGATTAAGAATTTTTCTAACGGTAGCGGCGGTGGCGAAGCGGAGTCTAGAGTGGATGAGAGTGTGTGAGCTTTTTTTTTTTTTTTTTTTTTTTTTTTTTTTTTTTTTTTTTTTCCTCTCTCTCTTTTACGTTTTTTTAAAAAATTTAAGGGTAGTTAATGGTTTGTCCCTCGAATCTTTATATATTATGATTTAGTCCTTCAAATCTTCATATTTAGGATTTAGTTCTCAAATCTCCTAAGTTACTAAAATTTAGTCATGCTCCCTAACTTTTTTTAATTTTTGATCTGATATTACCATTTTACCTCTCCTTATTCATTCTTTCTCTTCCTCCTCTCTTCTCCTCCTTTCTTCCTTCTCTCTTCTCATTTTCTTCATTATTCCTCCTTTCTTCTCCTTCTCTATTCCTCCTCTTTTTTCCCAATGAAGAAAAGAGAGGAAGAGAGAAGGAAGAGAAAAGAAGAATAATGAAGAAAATGAGAAGATATGAGGAAAAGAGGAGGAGAAGAGAGAAGAAGAAAAAGAATGAATAAGGAGAGGTAAAATGGTAATATCATGTCAAAAATTAAAAGAAGTTAGGAAGGAGGACTAAATTTAGTAACTTAGGAGATTTGGGAGAGTAAATCCTAAATATGAAGATTTGGGAGACTAAATCATAATATATAAATATGTGAGGAACAAATCAGTAAATATCCAAAAATTTAAGATTGGTTTCGTGTTTGTCATGTCCTTTTAAAATACAATTTTTGTGTGGTTGGCTCGTTTTTTGCAGGAGAAAATCACGGGACAGTTGCCCGAGATCATCTCGTTTTTTTTATTGCGATTGCTTCCCTGTGAAGTCTCGTATGTCGAGGAGTATGACTCGAAGAAAGAACCCTATGTTCTCGTTGAAAGATCGCAAGATGGAAAATGCATGTACTTTTTTTTTTTTAATGTATCTATATTTTGAGCGAAATGTATGTACTTCAGAACTTTTATTTTTCTTATTTAAAGTTTGGAGTTTTTAGGTATCAGTCTCTTACATATTTAAAAATTAGACTTTAGTTTTTAAAATCTTCATATTTTGATTTTAATCCTCAAATACTTTGCGTTACTTCACTGTGGTTTTCCTGCATAATTTTTGACCCGTATTTCTCATTATACCTCTGAAAGTGAGGAAAATAAAAGTTATTTTCATTCCTTCCCTCTTCTTTGTCCTCTATCTCTCTTCTTTCCTCAGTTAATCTCTCTTTTTCTTCTTTTTTTTTATTTCCCTAACCTTATATCGAATGGAGAGGAAAATCCAATAAGAAGAAGAAGAGAAGAAGAAAAAGAAAAGGAGGGAAATAATTGATATTCCCCTCTCTTCTAGGGGTATAATAGAAAATTTGGACCAAAAATTATCTAAGAGGACTAAATTGAAGTAACTTACAGAATTTGGAAGATTAAAATCAAAATATAAAGATTTAGAATTTTTAAAGATTTAAGAGACTGATATGTTAAAAAAACCCTTAAAGTTTTCTGACTGAGAATCTTTGTTAAGTATATCAATCATTAAAATCTCAAAAATCTTGACCTTGTATCATGAATATCACCCTCAAGTTACTTTGGATTGCTAACAATATAGATATACTGGCTACAAAATACGAGTCAATGGAGAACTAACTTTAAAATCAAAAAATGCGGGGAAAAAAGTTTATGAAATACTCGAGGATTTCAACACTTGCTTGGCAGATTACCAAACAACAGGCTTCAAATCACCTATGCTTGGCAGATTTGTTTTAAAGTATTTTGGAATGATTGTTATAAGTGTTTACATAAATATTTGTTTGTGAGTTTTTAGATAAGTATTTTAAAATATTTTTAAAACACCCATGAGCATCAGGTAGGTGTTCTTGAGTGTTCTAAATTTTTTTCCAAAAAAATACGCTTTTCTTTTTTCCTCATTCCATCTCTCCTGCACTCTTTTTTTTTTCTCCTAAACTATAATATACTTATCTTTTATATATTTATAAAATCCATGAAAATCCGTATAAACTCCCAAGCATATGTTTGAATATCTAAAAATTCATGGTTAGAATACTCCAAAATATATACTATCAAAATACTCCAAAATATATATTTTAAAAATACTCTAAAATATGTTGCCTTTGATATTCAAAGGCAACCTTAATAAGTATGTCTATAATGCGAAGATATCAAAGGCAACCTTAATAAGTATGTCTATAATGCGAAGAGCCCAATCCATTATTGACCACAAAGACGTAACAGGGTTCAAGTTGACGGAGGTGGAGACAGATTGGATACATGACAATTCAATGGCTGAATGCAGAGGCAATGAAGATAACCACTAATCGACGATAACTCTCAAGCTAGCGATAGCGAGGAGACGAAAACGAATGTGATGAGATTTCAGATGACTTGTAGTTCTGTTATCTCTCTTTCCAACTCTTTCTTTATCTAAATTTTTTTTTTATTTTATTTGAACTTTTTTTTTTTTGTTTTATTGTTTTTTTTCACTTTTCTGTACAAATCTAGAAGATGGAGTGGATAATGGATTTAGGATTATAACTTTGAAACTCGTAGTGATGGATCTTAGGCTTTTTATACCAAAATCTGACAAAGAATATAAAAGAATTTAAAGTTTATAATGAAGATATTAAGGATTTGAAGATAATTTGAAGATTAAGTAGAATTTTATACAATAAAAGATACAATTCGGGCACTCCAGATTAAATGCCCACTCAAAAAAAATCATATATCAAGATTTTCAAACACACCTAAAATTTCAAACTTTCAAAAAAAAAAAAAAAAAACAATTTCATAATCAATCTTTCATTTTTAGTTGAAATGTTCCCTTGTATGTACATAACCCAAATATATCCACACCACATATAAAACTAATAACTCGAAATCTCAATCAAACCTAATCCAAAGAAATAAAAAAAAATCATGTCCTTTTGATGTCCCCATCACATCACCTGCTCAACCCACCAATGCATGAACAGTGAGATTTCGATGGAAAAATAACATTTTAATTACTTCAGAAGTGTCACGCATTCATTGCTTACGACAGAATATCATCAGTGTATGTTCAACATTCATTGCTTACGACAGAATATCATCAGTGTATGTTCAAGGCCCCAACAAAAGGTTCAAAACATTGAAATATGATCAGGTGCACAGGTAATTCTATCCATGCACACCACTTTGCTTAAGACACCCACCTCCCAAAATTGTAAACAAATATAAAAATGTTATTACTTTTTGTGATCATATTTTTTTTTTTCCTGATCGGCAATTAATCTTGACCTATATTAAATCCATTCAATGTAAAATATTCAGAGAACTAATCACCGACTGAGAAACGTGGACACCGTAAGCAAAATAGTGTGCATGAATAGAATTTCCCCATGCGCATGGGTAACCAGAAGAATGAAGTACTTGCTTTGAGCATTGGGCTCTTCAAATTAAACTTTGATAGGTTGGAAAACAACATTTTAATTACTTTAGAAGTGTCACGCATTCATTGCTTAGGACAGAATATCATCAATGCATTCATTGCTTAGGACAGAATATCATTAGTGTATGTTCAAGGCCCCAACAAAAGGTTCAAAACATTGAAATATTATCAGGTGCACAGGAAATTCTATCCGTGCACACCACTTTGCTTAAGCCAACCACCTCCTAAAGTTTGTAAAAAAATACAAATTTATCATTACTTTTTGTGATCATATATTTTTTTCCTGGTCGGAGATTAATCTTGACCTATATTAAATCCATTCAGTATGAAAAATGTTCAGGGGACTAATCACTGAGAAATGTCGGCATTTTGAGCAAAATAGTGTGCATGAATAGAATTTCCCCATGTGCATGGGAAACCAGGAGAATGAAGTACTTGCTTTGAGCATTGGGCTCTTCAAATTAAACTTTGATAGGTTGGAGCGTGAGAGCTTCAAATGAAGCTTCTCCCTCTATGATGCATTGATTCGGTATTGTATTCCGATGCCCAATGTTTTTTGATCTTTCATTTTCGCTGAAGTTTAGTCGGAATTTCCTCCTTCAGGAATTCCTCCAACTGCAAGAACAATGATGAAAACAAACCTGTAGAGAAAGCAACCTGTATTAATAGAGCAATTTACAATGGTAAAAATAATTAAAGCAGGAAAAAATTTATCTAGAGTTCTAGACAGCTTAGTCTTGTAGGAAATTCTTAAGACGAGCCAATATCCTCTAGTTAAGCACGGTACTAATATGTCATCCCTACTACCATAACACCAAAGCCACTGTGCGTGCCTAGCATTCAAACACATCGGAAAATTATCTACTGGCCCTGTTTTAGAACATAACTTCATTCAAGTACTGAGAGCAATAGGGCATTGTCGTCTTAGAAAACTATATCCCTACCATACCTCTGTTGAAATATATTTCTTTAAGTTCTAAAAGTATATAAGGTTTGTGATAGAGATAAAATTAGTTATTTAGTTAGATTTGATTAGATTGGATTAAGGATTTGGTTAGATTTGTTATTATTTTGTTGCATTAGGATTTTCTATATATATAATTTGTAAAACCCTAATTTGATGATAGTGAGATATGATTTATGAGAGCATGTGATTTGTTTTTATCAAATCTTTCGCTCAAGTGATTCGTGAAAAAGTGAGCATGTGATTAACCTGGGCATGAGCTCTAAACCCTAATATTCCCAAAACCCTAATTTTTATCCCAATTCCCCACCACAAATTCTAATTTCGCTTCGGTCCTATGTCAAATTGGTATCAGAGCTAAACCTCAGGTATCAGAGTTCAAATCCACAATCCCGTCTTCTTACTCTTCCACCTTCTTTCTTATTATTTTTTTTAGATCTGAAAAAAAAATCA
The DNA here is from genome assembly GCA_036321105.1 of Dracaena cambodiana. Classification (NCBI taxonomy): domain Eukaryota; kingdom Viridiplantae; phylum Streptophyta; class Magnoliopsida; order Asparagales; family Asparagaceae; genus Dracaena; species Dracaena cambodiana. The sequence continues at coordinate 4,971,803 of JAYEPQ010000015.1, forward strand.
GGGAAAATAAAAAGGATAAAAAAAAAATCGGATAAAAAAAGATTGAAAAAAAAATTAAAAGAAGCGAGCAGAAAGAAAACAGAGAGAGAAAGAGAGGGGAAAAAGTCAAAAAAAGAGAGATCAGAGAGGAAACAAAACCAGAGAGAGAAGAAAAGAGAGAAAAAACAAAACCAAAAAATCCCCTCTTTCTCCTGCAACAGCAGCGCCTCTCCCCTTCCTCCTTCTCACGCTGCCTCTTCATCAAAACCCACCAGCACCCAAAAAAAAAAAAAATCCCAAAATCCCCCCCCCCCCCCCCCCCCCACCAAAATCCCTCTTCGGTTCTTCCCTTTCCCCCAAGACCTCTTCATCTGCTTCTTTCTCTTTGGCCTGAGACCTCCTCTTCTTCTGCTTCTCTCTCCAGCAACCACCCAGTTGACAGCCCCTCAACCCTCTCCACGAGCTGCTGCTGCCTCCCCAATCAACCTCCAGCAGTCCGCCACCTCGTTTCCCCTTTGCCGATCCCGCCGACCTCTCCACCTCCTCGTCACCCACCATTCCTCGCCGCCCTCCTTCACCTCTCCCAGAATCCATCAGATTCACTGCGGCTTCGCCACTTTGCCTCCATCTTCCCTCAACGGCAATCTACGGTGTACCCCACAACAGCCCTTTCACCTCCACCGTCTACCTCCACTCCCCCGTGGATTACTCCTACAATTCGAGGATCCAGTGATCCGGGTGTGAGAGGAAGCAGGTCAAATATAATTCGGGTTTACTCCACGAACCCAAAACCACTTCAGAAGCTTCACCTCTAAGTGGATTAGGTCTAACAGGATAGACCCGACCCGATTGTCTCCAATTCCACTTCTATCAATTCAAGGGAACTTCTAAAGGGGCACAAGTTTTTTTCCTAGTGAGCCCAGATTTACTAGTGAGCCCAGTTTCATTTCAGAAAAGGAGAGAATTGCTTAGTGAGCACAATTTAATTCCCAAAATACCCTTCAGCTTTATTCCCTCATCTCACTCCTCTCCTCACTTCATCTCCAACCCCAAAACTCAATCTCTCCTCTCTTCTCCTTCCAAACCCGCCGTCGCCGCTGCCGAAGGCTCCGCCGCCGAGCCACACCCCGCCGCCGCCTTAGCCTCCTTCCAAACCCGCCGCCGAATCCTCTGCCGCCGACCACACCCCGCCACCGCCTTAGCCTCCTTCGAAACCCGCCGCCGAGCCACACCCCGCCGCCACCGAAGGCTCTTTCCAAACCCGCCGCCGAAGCCTCCGCTGTCTCATTTTCTCTCCTGAGACACACCCCCCCACCCTCCGCTACCTCATCCTCTCTCACTCGCTCGCATTCCGAATCTATTTCGCTCGGGTCTCTCGATCGGATCTTCCTTTCTCTTGATCTCAGATTTCTCGGCTCCACTGTAAGTGTCCTTTAATTTAATTTTAATTTTGTTTTATTTAGTTTATTCTTATTTGCTCTGTGACTGCCCTGAAAACTGAGAATTTCTTATTTGGTCTGATAATATTTCAGAATCGGGAAATTCTAAACGAGTACATTTTGTTGTTAATTTTGATTTTTAATATTTATATTATAATTATGAAGAAAATATAGTATTGTAATCGTAGTTGTAATATATGCAAAAATTTAGTTATTTTTCTAATTATATATGTTAATATTAAAATTTATTAATTAATTTAGAAGTTTAATGGTATTGTCCTAATGGTTGATTAAGTAACGAAGAACGGTTTCAGTGTCTTTAAATTTTAATATTACACTATCTTGTAGCTAAAAAATAAATAGAAAAAATATGATATTTGTAGCAAATTATACTTTGTTACTACTTATTTACACATAGAAAATTTACTGTTTTGATAAAAAGCATCTATGAATGAAATATCTTTGTATTGCATAGATGGATCCGGCAGAATCTTCTCGCGTTCGACCAACTACCTCGTTAAAAAGGAAGAAAACAGCATCTCGACCACAAATCCAACGCCCAATACGAGAGAGAGAATTCGAAGTGGCCGTAGATACTGAATTAAATATAGAAACTCCTAATTTGATCAGATATGATAGTGCAAGACTAGAAGAAGGGAATACTGATGCGGACTGTCAGTCCGATGATCTTCACGAGTCAAATTACCGAGGTCCAATTGATTTATCAGTACTGAAGAGTTTCAAGACGCACGTTGCTTTTTTCGTTTTAAAAGATGAGGTAATTATTTCCCGTTAAAAATCATAAACCACTCTATTGTGTGTGTGCATATGTTATGACTATAGTATATATACAGAAACAAGATCCACTTCGATGTATTAGTCACTGGAGAAAAATAAGTGCATGGTCATTGTTGACACCTGATCCGTGCTAACTGGTCGCACTCAGCCAGAAGAACCACCAGAAGAGCAAGCAGAGGAACCAAGACAAAATCAATCCACTCCTAATGCACCCGATACAGCAATTATGGCTCGAACCAGAAGCAGACGTCAACCCCCGAGGAAGACAAGGACACAGTGATTAGATTATATGAGTTGTGTATTGATATGGATGATGTAAGGAACTTTAAGTGGCCGGTGTAATTATTTTTTGCAAACATTTTGATGAATTTGTAGAATATATGGTTTTGTTTGTAATGAACCCTACTGGTCGCTTTTTGTTCGATTAATATATACACTACGTTTGTATTTGATCTTATTTCTTTAATTTGTATAAGATCTTGTTTGTTTTATAGGTTGGGGACCTTATTTATAATCTTCACTATTTCATTGTATCAGTTATTGTATCGTTGTTTCATTGTATCGATGTATCAATGTATCATTGTATCATTATATCGGTGTATCAGGAGTATCATTGTATTTGTGTATCTAGAGTATCATTGTATCGGTGTATCATTGTGTATCAGTGTATCATTGTATCGGTGAATTATTGTATCAGTGTATCATTGTGTCGGTATATCAGTGTGTCGGTATATCATTGTATCTTTTTGCTTCCTTCTCTATATTTCGATAATAATGTATAATTAGTTATTAATATAAGTCCTAAAAGTCACGTTAAATTGGGTAAACTAATAATATATCATTTTATTACATTAATAGAGTGAGTGAGGCAGTGGCGGAGATATCAGATCGGGTCAAGCCCCTGTCCGGACTGTCAGTCCGAACAGGGGGGTGCCGTTCGGACTCAGTCCGAACGGTCTAAAAAAAAAAAACGGCGCGAGAGGACTGGAGGAAGCGGGAGAGGGAAGAAGGGCAAGATGGGAAAATTTTTTTGAAGGCAAAGTTGATATTTATGCTAAAGTTTAACTGGGCTCACTAGGAAAAAACTTGTGCCCCTCTAGAAGTTCCCTCAATTCAACTTGGGTCAACAACAACAGAACCCGACCGATAAACAACTATAGACCCGTTAACAATTTTTGGGTGATTTTGAAACCATTTTGAGCCCGATTCGCTCTCAGTTCGAGCCTGATTCGTGCAGAAATAATTTTGAACTAATTCTTGAGGTGCTTCTTGGGATTTCTACTCCAGAGTTTGTGCAAAATTCCTAACACTCCTCGAAGAAATTCGTGCTTAAGTGTGATTTACTCTGTATCGAGGTATTTCTAATCGCATTGTCTATTCAATCAGCAATATTTTGCACTACATTCTAATTATTTGCATAGACTTGAAAATTTTAGGGGTATTTACTGGTTTGTCCCTCAAATCTTTATATATTATGATTTTGTCCCCCAAATCTTCGTATTTAGGATTTTGTCTCCCAAATCTCATGTTACAACAATTTAGTCCCCCTCTCTAATTTTTCCTAACACAGTTAAATATTTGACCATTTTACCCCTCTTTTCCTCTTCTATTTTCCTCATCTCTTCTTCTCTCTTCCTCCTCTCTTCTCCTTTTCTTCATTATTTCTCCTCTCTTCCTCCTCTCTTAAGTTACAAAAGGAGAAGAGAAGAGGAAAAGAGAAGGAGAAGAGAGGAAGAGAGGAGAAGAAGAAGAGAGGAGGAAGAGAGAAGAAGAAGAGAGGAAGAGAGAAGAAGAAGAGAGGAGGAAAATAGTCAAATATTTAACTGTATTAGGGAAAGTTAGAGAGGGGACTAAATTGTTGTAACGTATGAGATTTGGGGGACAAAATTCTAAATATGAAGATTTGGATGACAAAATCATAATATATAAAGATTTGAGGGACAAACCAGTAAATACCCCAAAAATTTATTGTTACTTGTAATTTGCCACGAGTTTTATTTGTGTATTGTATTTTATTGCATAAATAGGAATTGCATTTCCTCACATATAACAACTTTCAGACATTAAGATATCTTATTTGATCATATAGTCACGCATTTAGTTTTGGTGTCTAGGATTTTGCATATTCATCTATATGTTTTATTGCAATTGCATATAGATAATTAGTGCATGCTTCGTAGTGGTAAAAAATTTAGACAAGTCATGGATCTCATTGAAGTTTTGAATAAACTAAACGAAATAATGGACAATAATAAAAAGTTACAAACTGGTTTAGATGTAATCAATATACATTTAGATAACTTGAAAACACAAGTCAATGAACAAAAACCCACTGAAAATAATCAAAGGAATGAGAGTAGACTCGAAAGGCATCATAATACTAGAAGAAATAATAATTTTAAGCACGAACATCCACACGATGATATCACATGTAAAGTCAAAGTAGATGTTCCCTCTTTTGATGGCACTTATGAACCCCCAACATTTTAGTAATTGGTTAGCAGATATGGACTATTTTTTTTAATGGTATAGGATGTCAGAAGTCCGAAGAATCCGTTTTGTTAAATTAAAATTACAAGGGTTAGCTAAAGTGTATTAGATGTCAGTTGAAAGACGGCTAGCAAGAGAGCAACAAGAACCAATTGAAACATTGTTTGAAATGAAATAAATTAGAAATAAATATCTTCCTCCAACTTTTAACGATCGCCTTCTTGACCAGTTGTCTAATCTAAAACAGGAAAACATGAGTGTGATTGAATATATGCATAAATTCGATGAGCTTCTAGTGCGATGTGATATTCAAGAAGACAGCCGTCTAACCCTTTCATGATTTCGCACTAGGCTCAAACTCAAACTCAAGCATGAAATACTTACACATTTTTTATATTCTGTTGAGAATGCATTTCAGTACGCTTTCAACTGCACTCTTAACTACGAGACATTTGCATACACCTTCAGATAAAAGGTCCACTTTCAAAACTGCAGAGTACCCCTAAGCGACAATCTGACACTAATGGTACAAACACTAATACTGTTTTTAAGAATACAAAAGGTAAAATCGTCACTAGTAAGTCATCAAAACCAGCTACAAAACAAACTGAATATTTCAAATGTCATGATTTTGATTACTTTGCTTATTAATGTTCTATAAGAAATTTGTTAATAAGCAAGATCCATAATAAAGATGATAGTAAGACTGAAAAAAAGAATCTCAAGAAAATTTTAGTGATGTTGAGGATGACCTAATAAATACACTTTTATCTTGCATACTGTATCTAGAGATAAGCATTGGCCTAGATCTAATGTGTTTCATACCTGTGGTACACACAACGGTAAAAGTTATAAAGTCATGATAGATGGAAGTAGTTGTATCAATATCATTTCTAAATCGACTATTAACAGAATGGAGGGCCTCAAACCTGAGCCACACCCTCAGCCGTACAATGTCACTTGGATTGATAAAAGTTTTCATACTATTATTCAGTGTTGTCTTGTATCTATTCAATTTTTAAGTTATAGGGATCATATTTGGTGTGATGTTCTACACATGAATCTTGCACATATTTTGCTCGGTAAACCCTAGTTATTTGACCTAGATGTTAAGAATTATGCAAAGTCCAACATCTATACATTTATGTTTAATTGAAAGAAAATTATGTTGACTCCACCCAAGAGTCCATCTGAAAATAAAACGAATGGATTAATAACGCTAACACAGGGTGATAAATTGCTCCATTTTGTACATAAGAATCATGAGTCTATCGAGTCTACGTCCATATTTCTTGTAGACTCTAGTTCTATAGTTGACAAGCCTTATTCACCTATAGATTCACTTACACTCCTTTTGCATCGTTTGCATGTGAATATTCATAGGTAAACTATATTTAGCAATGATACTTACAAGTTTATTGCAGATATACTTGATAGAGTGTAGGTATTTCCAGCTGGATCCGTGCTGATTAAGATTCAACCTGCAAGGTTCCCTTTTGGAAATATAGAGGCTCTTACTTGATAGAGTGTAGGTATTTCCAGCTGGATCCGTGCTGATTAGGATTCAACCTGCAAGGTTCCCTTTTGGAAATATAGAGGCTCTTCACACCCAGTGTACGAACCCTTTTAAGTTTTTGCAGGAGTTTGTTATACTTCCTTCGGAGTCGAATATCCCACCAGCCCCTAATATTCGCTCGGTCGTTATTATTTCACATGTGCCTTGGTACTCTACTCTAGATGATCATCGAGCTCCTGCTTTATGCACGACGTTCTTCGCAAAATCAAATTTTCAGCTCGCTCCACTCCATCCACATCCACGACTATCACCACCATGGGAAAGCAAGAAAATTGATATTTAGTTCCAGATATATCTGATTTACACATATTTGGTATGGTAGAAAGATTTACCGAATATTGAAACGTTTATTCGCCTTCATCCGATGTGTTTGACATTCTTCTTAGCGTCATTCGCCGATAGTGAATATTTCCAAGTGGGGAAGAATGATAGAGATAAAATTAGTTATTTAGTTAGATTTGATTAGATTGAATTAGGAATTTGGTTAGATTTGTTATTATCTTGTTGCATTAAGATTTTCTATATATATGATTTGTAAAACCCTAATTTGATGATAGTGAGATATGATTTATGAGAGTATGTGATTTGTTTTTATCAAATCTTTCCGAGTAATTAGTGAGAAAATAAACGTGTGATTCGCTTGAACGTGAGGTCAAAATCCTAACTTATCCCTCAAAATCCTAATTTTATCCCAATTCCCTACTATAAATCCTAATTTCGCTTCCGTCCTGTATCAGTTTGGACGCAAATCCAAACACATGCAGGAATTGAAATCTTGGTTCTCAAAATAATTTGCACATTTATAGCTGCCCAAAAGCAAGCGGTTAATACTAAGGATTTGAAGGAGTAAGTTTGTTTTCCAATTCACTGTGGAGTCAATACATCTGTAACAAATGAGATAACAGATAATCATCACGTACATATGGCGCAGCATATATAGTGTAGTGTCATGTCATTGACTTGGGCTCTATTTGGTTTGAGAGAAAATGAAGGAAAAGAAAAGAAAATAATTTCAATTGCTTGGTTTGAGAGAAAATTTAAAAGAAAAGAAAATGTTTTCTTACTAACCAAGCATCAAGGAAAATCCAATTTCCATCTTCTTTTCTTTCCTTTTCTCTTTCGTTTTCTCTTTCTTTTTCTTTCTTCCATTTTCTCTCAAACCAAACACAGCCTTACTGTGAATATTTTGGTTCTCAAAATTCAATAAACTATTATTTACCTTAAAAGAGGCATCTTAGTTTCAGCAAGACACTTACAGTTCAAACAAATGCTCACACATCACTGGCATATACTGACCATTTAGCGGACCTAACATGTCAGCAAAATCCAGATAATTTTTGCTTTGTCGATTTTTGCCGTGCAAATGGCAATTATGTATTGAAAGTTTGAATAAATTTTGGTGGCTGATAAACTTCGCGAAGAGAGTGAAGGCAATCTCTCAGAGATCACATTAGAGCAAACCAGAATCAAAATAGAATCCAAATAAGTCAAACTTGTCCAAAGATGGCAGTCTTGTTATGGATATTCCCCCAAGAGCATTAAGCATCACAATAGTTGATAGCTCAAACCAATGGATAGAATCATACGATCATGGGCCATCGCTACAAAAGACAAAAACCAATGCCCAGTTCCGCAATTGTATATATGGGAAAATGTAACTTCTCTGGTTCTTATTCACGTGCAAAAAGAAGAGACCAGCTTCTGTAATGAATTGTAGCGGTGCCCACTCTACAGATAAGCTACATGGTGTATGGAAGTCAAAATTCAAAGCAAAGCAAAACGTAACAGTAGATGCAGCTGATTGGATGTACTTGAAATACAAAGGTGGTTGATACAAATAAAACCAAGAGACCTGCAGTAGAACACCAAAACTATGGGTTCCTGGGAGACACCTAATCAAGTTAAAATTGCAATGACAATCTTGATCAGTCTGCATTTTATCATTTTTCACAAAAATCCTTTATGTACCTAACAAACTTCTTCTTGGCGAGGTTTTAAATATCAACAAATACTGATACGTATCTAAAAGTCGTATCATATTTTGAGGTATCTAATAGGAGATAGAACCTATAATTTCAATATTGGTATTACCAATAGTGCTGATATTTTACAATATATATGATATTGCTCATTTTTTATACCATAAATCATCAGCCTTACTGATTCTAAAATTTTATATCTTGGTTCATTAGTATTAATACTGAGTTTTTCATTGAAAATTAAGTTAGGTTTTTAGACTAATTATTAATTATATATTTCACTTTATTTAAATTAGTTGAATTATTTTTAGATCATATAGAGGGTAATTTTGTCCATCCATTAAAATGTGACCATCTTACTTAATAATTCGAGCCAGACAAACTATTGAATTGAGGATTCAATACTCTTTTTGTCCATATAATCAAAAGAAATCAAATTCATACCAACTATTCTCCTAAAAACTTGCGAATCCTACTACCTAATCCCACTTACCAACGGATTACACTCCTTTCTGACTTACAAAATTAGGTTTTATGATTTAGAATTTCACATTTATGCATTTAAGAAAAAAAAATTAATTGGGTAAAATATGGTTTAAATGTAAATAAATAGTAGTTTGATGTGTTATGTTGATGTTGATTCATCAAATATCTCAAATAGATAGTAATAGTAATAGAAAAATTAACTTAATAATTAATTAATTTAGTTCATCACATGAGATTTGATAAAAGAAAGATTCATGAAAATTAGATTAAATTTACTAAGTTGATTGTAGTCATATTTATATTAATTACAACTATTTTACATTATTAATTTTTTAAAACAAATTTATTTTTCTTTACATAACCATGCAAAACAAATAGGTATGCATCCCGTGAGACTTGAAAAGGACAAAACATATAAATAGAAAGCATCAAATAAATTTCATATAATTAAGATTGTGCTTACGTTGCTTTTTCAATTTTATCCTTCGCTAAATTCTCCCTTCATAAATTACTTAATTTTTTTTTAATGAATTTTAGTAATAAGAAACTGGGAATTGCGAAGGTACTAAAAAAAATTAGGTAAATTATCAAACAAATAGAAAGCACATAATTTTTTTATGAATGAATTTTAGTAATAAGAAACTGAGAATTGCGAGGTACTAAAAAAATTAGGTAAATTATCCAACAAATAGAAAGCACAAAACAAATATTTATAAAATTAAAGAGTACACTTATCTTCTTTTTTTAACTTTATTTCTCTATATGGACTCCCTACATAAACTATGACCTTCAAAAAAAAAAATTAGGAATATAAATAGAGGGAAGAAATTCTAATTTCATTACTAGTCGAAATTTAACCTCTTAATGTTTTCTAGATTAGCAGAAATTGATAATTGAAGTTTACTCTAATATAGGAGAAACTAGATGGTGACGATGTGGCGCTTCTAATTGTAATTGGACTCTAACAAGATAGCATTTCTTTTAAAGGCAAGCCTAAGGGTGATGAGGTGGAGCAATGCAATGCAAGATATGCCTCACAAAGCTTATCTAAACTCACGAAAATTCCCCGAAATCATGGTGGCGACATGTAGTATATAATATTAGATACTTCATATAAGAACTCCCCCCTTATTAATATAAATATATATGCTAACATTCTGCACGGCCTTTAGCTAATTAGCTGCATCAAGTTTTGTGAAGGAAACACAGTTTTCAGGTACACAGAAAAAATTATGATAAACAGATTTAAGATTTTGTCATCAGGACCCATGATGATCAATACTGAAACAATAGGCTGAGATGTGACAGGTAAAACAAGATATAGAAACTACAAGATGCAGGGAGAATAACAATAGGTTCAAGAAAATGTAATATTTTAAATGGATATGAAAAGGAACTTAGTTGCAAAGAACCTGATAGTGGACTTTCTTGATCCAATAATGCTCCTCTCAATAGAAGTGTACCTGGAATTTGCTCAAATACCTGTAAGAGTTAATCTTGGACTCATAAACCAAATCCGAATTGTAATAAATAACTAAGCCAGGATTCAAATCGAAACATACAGAGATGTGAAAGGATAGTTTGCAAGATGGAACTTGCAAGTTGTTGGACCTATTAGATTTTGGAATCAGAGCACTTTCACCATTAATTTCATGGCCATCTTTAAATATCATATTGGTGTTCTCACTGGATAAAGTAACCTAACCAAATGTTTCAGCAATCTAGATTAGAAAGACATGTATACAGTAATCCTCAAAAGTGGAAGCACCAAAAACCATAGGAGAAAGCTTACATTGACAGAAAAAGATGAAAAGTCCGATCTACAAGAGCCACCATTAGCTTGGAAAAATGAGTCCACTGATTTTAATACTTGAAAGGCACCAAATTGTCGTGGAAGGCCCTGGATCAACAAAAAATAGCAAAACATATCAGGATAGGGTAGAGCCAATATTTTTTACTCAACTTACAAAAACTAAGAAAGGAAAAATAATATCAAGACAAACTCTTCAAAGGGCTTACCTGAATTCTATTGATATGCAATATATCGCATAGGTCGACCCAAAATTGAAGTTAGTTTAATAGAACCATAAACAAATATGAACCAGTTTAAACTTGCAAGCATTTAAGCATATAGCCCTTACACAGAAGAAAATTAAGCAAAGATAATCAGGATGAGAGATCAGGTTCAACATTTAACATGATAGTGCGTAAAAAGCTTAGCTAAAATGCACCCCATCTGCAACTATTTTTTCACAATGTAAAAGTTCTTTCCAATGTTGAAAATTACGCGTTATGAAACCCATTATATTGAATTACGTAACCTAACGTAACCTAATGGAGCCCCAGCACTACGTAACAGCTAGAAATAACTCAGTGTACCATAACAGTACGTTTTTTTATATTATTTTACTTTATATTATGTAACGTTACGTTAAATTATATTATGTTGCGTTATTTACAATTATTTTTTTAGTAATCTACATATTGTTGTTGGTTATTATTTTGATTATTAGCGAATTGTTGTAATATTCTTACTTGATTAGTTGTTGACTCGTTTGATTGCTTGTGAAATTGCTAACTTGTTAATTTGCAATTGTTTCCTTATTCGCTTATTGTAATTTATTTCCGGTTACTGAAATATCTTACTTATTAATTCTATTAAATTTTTAACTAAACTAAAATCAACAATTACAAATAAGATAAATTAAACATTACAAAATATAAATTACAACAATGATAATAATTGGAATTGAAATAAAAAATTGGGATCTTGCTTTCACGTTTAAAACTTTAAATGATGACTAAAACTATAGTTGCAGACTTAATATAATTTATGAAGATAAATATGAAAATTATTATAAAATTTAATATAAAAATTAGGATAGATTATATATTACAAAATGGTTTATATTATTTTTAGATATTTTAAATTTATTTTTCAATTTATAAAAATTAGGATTAATTACACTCAGACCCCCTGTAGTATGGGACATGTAACACTTAGACCCCCTAAAGTTTAAAACTCTCACTTAGATCCCCTGAACCATGGGGTCTGAATGTAGTTAAAACACGGTGATTTAAATACTTCAGGGGGTCTAAGTGAGAGTTTTAAACTTCAGGGGGTCTAAGTGTTACATGTCCCATACTACATGGGGTCTGAGTGTAATTAACCCTAAAAATTATTTTATATAATTTTATATTTATTTTATTAAATAAATAGGAAATTACATAACCTACGTTATGCGTTACGCTATATGCGACATAACCTAACAAAGGCAAAACGTTACATTACCGTTATCACTATTTTAAACATTGGTTCTTTCAAAGGTGTGTTGTCAGTAAATGCAAGATAGGTGTTCGCATTTACAAGCAGAAAGCAATAAGAATCCATGTTCTGCTTCTAAAAGTAAGAACTCGTAACAAACTTCCTAGAGGCTCAATTAGAGAAGTCAAAGCCATAGCAATTGTCATGCAAATCCACAAAGAGGCTCAAGATTCGTCCCAAAACATTCATCTGGGATGAGCAACGGGTTGGACTGAACCAAACAGTTTCACTTGGTTCACTTGGACTCCCACCTATGTCGCATTTCTATCATGAAGCCATGTTTGTGTGTCTGTCAGACACATGTATATGCAATTATCCTTTGTGACTCCTACCAATAATAATGGTCCCACCTGGGTGCAGACCAACTATAGAACCATCCTAACTTGATCTGGGTAGGGAGTCAATCGTCGTAAAACTCAACTGAAGTATGATACCATTAAACTAATCCTATTAGGAAGTGCACACAAACCAAGAGAATTTTTTTAGGTAGAAAATAACTTTCATCTATGAACTTGGATGAACAATGCATAGACTCCATCCATATATAAACTTGTCCTCAATTTTTATAATGAAGAATGATTTTCAACTTGAAGATATCCTTCAAATTTGGGAATGTCCGCCTTAATGTGATTAGGTCGTTGATGATGATGGCATCAGTGGCAAGTTGAAGAATTGTTGCTCTCATCATGGCCTTTATCATGAAAAGGGTTATACTCCTCACTAGTGGTGTTGTCCATGTTGTCCTCCTACTAACTAAAGAGATGCTCTCGACAAGCCAATCTTTTAGTAAGCTTTTGAGCTTGTCACCGCAGCTCTTGAATCTCTATGTTATGAAGGTCGCGCTCATTGCAAGGAACATTTTTATTATTAAGTCGTCGAGTGCAATGGCTTGTCATGAAAGGTTGATGCTTATATCAATGTTTCTAAGGAAAAAGAATCTAGGATCTCTCTCAATACTTCAAGAGAAGGCACATATTCTCTGATACCACTTGATACTATTCAGATCAAACTAATCCTTTTATTAAGTGGAGATAAACAAGAAAGATTTCTTATAGGTAGAAAATAACTTTTATTGATAAAACTTAGATGAACAATGCATAGACACTACCCATATATATAGGATCTGAGGATTTAAATGATAACTCCAAAATCCAATGAGTCCTTATCACTTTAGAAATCAAATACAACTTAAAATCTTCTACACAATTCTAAACTACACAAGAATCTAAACAAGCTTTAAACTTCCCAAGAAGTTAAATTCAATTTAAGTATTATTCTAATAGTCAATGTATTCATCTCTATCATTCTCCCCGGTTAAAGTTCAAATCATCCCCGAATTGTTCACTTCTTTTGCATAATATGGAATGAGGTCGAAAACATTAAATATATCTAAAAGAGCATAGTCACCAAGAGGTCTTGATAAGCATTTTCTCCAATCCTCTTGAGAATTTGAAAATGATCATCAACTCGATCCTGGAGCTTGTCATAGAGCCTGAGAGTTTACTTTTGTATGCATTGTCTTTGACTCGATTAAGTGCCTTTAATGGACTATCAACTCTCGATTCAGCTTCACAAGAAGTTTGACAATGTCCCCAAAAAAAAGTAACATGAGATGCATTGATAGTTTCAAAGCCTATGACCTTCACTTGCATAATAAAACGCAAGATATGCCTTCGGCTTAATGCATGAGTAATTTGATTAAGAAGATAAAAGACATTCCAAATTCTCTCCACTATCTGACTGAATGGAATATGCTCTAGTGTCTTTCTTCCCTCGTTCGAAAAAACTTGTCATCAAGTTTTGTAATAAAGAATGATTTTCAACCTCATCTTTCTACGGGATGATTTTAATGGCAAGCTTCAGCATCGAGACTATAGTCCTTTTCGAGTTCTCAAGAGGATTGGAGAAAATACTTATTAAATTGACTTTCCTAGTGACTGGTGTTTCAACTACTTTCAATATTTCCAACCTCATCCTTTATCATAGAGAAGAAGTGGACAACACGGAAACAAGTTGCAGAAATGATGTAGATGCATATATTGGACTACTAGAACAATCCCTACTTTGAATTTGACTTCTTGCCTTCTTGGAAAGTTTAAAAGTTGTTTAGATTCTTATATAGTTTAGAATTGTGTAGAAGATTTCTTATAAGTTGCTAGGCTCCTAATCAGTGATGATGACTTTTAGATTTAGGGTTTAGCATTTGTCTTTAGATCCTATATATAAGAGCACAGTCTATGCATTATTCATCCAAATTTTACAAATAAAAGTTATTTTCTACCTACAAGAGACTTTCTTGTTTATCTCCACTTCCTTAATTGATAAGTTTGATCCGAACAGTATCAATCATCTAATGAAAATTGAAGTTGATAAAAAAAGGAGAGAAAAAGATCCTTGTTTTTATTGTTAAGCTCCAAGGCAAGCCATTATGTAAATGCGTGTAGCCATTGTCTAGAAGGCATATCACTATATTGTATTTACGTGCTCTATAGCATAGTCAAATCCATCATGAACCATGTTTACATTGGATACTGGTAGCATTTGGACTCTTGGATATTTCTTGAATATATCATCAATATTATAACATATTTTTCATCTCGAACACTTCTGACCCCTAAACAGATACATCTTGGACTTGGACACACGATGCAGACAGGATATAGTTTTTTGTCATTTTCATAATTATCACTCTAAAAGATGCGCGTGCGCGCGCGCGCACACACACACATATATATATATCACATTCTTACATTAAAAAATAAATTTAGTATAATTTCAATACTAGACTTGAGGTAAATTAAGCCTCCCTAGTTTAAAGGATGAAAAGATGAGCCAAGACCTATTCCTATAACAGGTAATTCAATGGAATCTAGAAACATCAGCAGTATTTAGTTTCTTTTAACTATTTTATTTTATCTCAAAGATGCATAAAGAAATGTATAAAAGTACTCAATGAGTTAATAAGAGAAAAGATGGAAGAAGCAGACAAAAATAGCCAAATGGAGGACAGTTCCACTATATATGTTTCAGGCAGCAGGAAAAGTAGATAAAAAGAGCATACATAATCTAGCCAAATACAATGCAAAGTGGCAGTACATATTAAAAACTCATGAAGAGCATGGCAACAAAATTTATGCCCCTGTCCCTTTCAGCAAGTCTAGAAACAAGAGCTTGAACACAGAAACAAAAGAAATCCAGACACAGAACTAGAAGCATTCTCTAAGTTTGAACCATCTTTAGTGAACAGTGTCCTTAATAAAAAAAAAAACAAAATAACATGTTAAAGGAGTTGCAGATGCACTACTTGAAACCAAGTGCCTCTAAATGTTAGCACTGAGTTACAGACTGCAATTGGTATTATGCACCACAATTTAACACATGGTTGTGAAAGAATAAAGAAAAGCCAACAATTAAATTATCATCTATAAAACGTATAAAGGCCAACCTCAAGAGTGAAAGAATGATTATTCCTCCTGACACAGTTAGAAGCAATGAATTTTTTGGATGGAGAAATAAAAGACCATGCAAGGCCCCATCTACATGTCTGACCTTGCACAAACTCAGTAGTCTTCACTATCGAGACACCAACCTCGCGAAGCTTTGATACTAAAAATTTCAAGTTAGCTTTTCTCCCAACCATTGATGTAAACCACCTACAACCAAAATGGCAACAACGTATGCTGTTAGAGATTAAATTAAACAACAGTCTCAGAAAAAGCAGAAAGAGCAGCCAAAGATGAAATAAGCCAATGATAATCTCACCGAAAAGCATGTTTCAGTAGAACACTATCTTCTATAATTCGCGTAACGAAAGCACGTTCACCACCATGGCAGACCATCTCCTCAGAAGTCCCTCCACACGAGGTTTTTGGGTTTAAACCTGCTTCCTCCATGCTCTCAAAGAATGGAGGGTTGCACATGCAAAAGTCGAAGTATTCTCCCTCTCTAACTACACCAAAAAGTATGGGTGGTCCTTTATAGGCCCCCTCCAGATCTTCAATTGAAGATTCTGCTTTTCCTATAACAGTTGGTTCTTCATTTTCCACTGTAGAGGGTTCATCAGAAGTTGGCATAACATCCCTAGCACATGATGAGCTTTTGGCCTGTCTAATTTCAATCAGCTCTGCTAGGTGAGGATTGCTTTCCACATTTTTTCTAGACCATTCTAGAGCAACATTTGTGACATCTATAATCATAATTCCAAAAAATTTTATATCAACATGGTATCACAAGAAATGGTGCATACTGGAATAAGTTCATGTTTAATCAAGAAAAGAAACCCTTGAAAGAAATTGAAAAGCCTACCTGAACCGACAAATCTCCACCCTAACAGAGATGCACCAAGGAGTGGATAGATGCAATTAGCTCCAGTCCCAATATCAAAGCCTCGCACTTTGCCATCGGAGCTATTATGGGGTGGGATTAGCTCAGAGGACAGCAGGTCTCCGATCCAGTAGATGTAGTTCGATCTGTTTGGCACTGTAGGGCAGAGCTGCCCATCTGGAATCCACCTGCAATACATCTAATTTAAGGCCAGAATTATTCTAAAATCCTAATGAACCAGCATTGTGTAAACAGCATGCATTCTTCCACAATTAACAAACACAACCGCATTAAAACGTAAAACAACTCCATACTAAAGCTAAACTACATATATCTCAACAAAATTAAACAGGAACTGTAACATCAGTAAGTGCAAGACAAGAAAAAACCCAAAATAATTAAACATGTAAATATCATATTCCCATAATATTACCAGTTCAGTAAAATGAATAAGAAGACCGGCAGGAACCTTAGACAACAGAGATTGAGTTTGACTGAAAGGACTAGCTAATCAAACCGCCATCCAGCTGAAACCAGAATTTAAAAGTAACTTTTAAAAAAAACACTTTAAAATGTAAAATGTAATAATAACAACTTTGATCACAAAACAAAATACTAACAAAAAAGCATATGAATCCAAACTATGTTATTACTAAATCAATCAGGAGTGCAAATTGGGTTGGGTTCAACCTCAACACAACCAAACACAACCACTCGATGGGTGGGTTGGGTTGGGAATTTTCGAATTTGAGTTGGTTAGGATTGACAAAGTCAACCAAACCTTTAGATAGGGTTGGACTAGAGTTGACCCATAACCCAACCTAAATCCAAGCCCAACCCAACCTAAACAGACTCTAATTAAAGAGTGCATATTCTTATGCTATTTGACAATATACCAAATCTTAGATTGGGTTTAGATTCGCTTGGCCTTTGGTGTTAAGACTGCTTCAAACCATTATTCCAAAAATCGACCGACTTGGCCGAGATATCGGATTTGTCCGCGAGTCGATACGAGTTGTTGATATCGATTGGAGTTATTGGGAGTGACCGATATTAGCCGATATTTCTGATATCGGCCAATTTTTTCGGCCAAGTCGGTGTTGCTGATATATCAGTGAATCTATTGAAAATAAAGGTTAAAGGGGTCGAGTCTTGGGTTTTTTGGTTCAAATAAATTGATCCCAAACATAGTTGCTCAATACCCAAATATTAACTCGAATTTCCTCTCTTTCTCTCTCTGCGAGCAATCTAAATCCCTTAACCTCACGTTTTTTTCTCTCGTATGAAACCCTAACCCACAATCTCTCTCTGTCTCTCATTGTCGATTGAGTAGCAATCGGGTTTTTTAGCATCCGATCATTAAATCGAAGCTTCTTTGAGGCTTTCCGACCCTATTCCCCCATGGTTCGAGCCGGATTTTGCGACTGTCTTGCCAAAATTGAAGGTACGTGTATTTTTTTGCAGGGTTCTAATTACTTGAAGTTTGCTTCTTTCAGTTTCCAAATGAAATTTCAAAAACTTAATTAAGTTGTTCATCCAAACCAAGGTATGTAACTTTTTGCTTGATTTTTTATTTTCCTTTTTAATTGTGTAAATTCCTTTTTGTTATAGTTTATTTGGGAAGGAGGAAAGTGTTAGAATGGTTTATATTAGATATATGAATTTTGGGTGATTTGTATTGAATTTTTGGAAAGAGGAAACTCAATTTTAGGAAGGAATAGTAGTTACAGTGAAGAGAGTTGTCTCTTCATTGAAACAACTCTGGAGTTGCTACAATAAAGAGACCAATGACAAGAAACACTTCACTATAACAACTCACTTTAGCAACTTCGGAGTTGCTACAGTGAAGATAAACAATTCTCTTCACTGAAACAACTAGGAGATTTTAAATAATTATAGAATTTTAGTTTGGTTTTAAATAAACAACTCAGTAGAGGCAGTTTTAGTTTGGTTTTAGTATGATTTTATTTTTTTTAAAACCTAGTTGATTTTTAATAATGAAGGAAAATGATTGTAGTCTTGTAGACTTGTAGTTTGAATGAAAGTTGTAAATTGTGATAAGTAATTGACTAAGAAAAAGGGTTGTAGATAACTGGTCGATTTTAAATGTTATTAAAAGAAGTCATGCAATTTTTTAGAATAAAGATATTTGATAATTTGAATATTTGTGAATTGTGATTATTTTTTTAAAAGGACATAGGATGTCTTCAGAAGTTAATAGTAGTGCTCCTCTGAAATTCGATAAAGATCCATCTTAGAAGCATGCGGTGAAGGATGGGAATAAGGTTAAGTGTCTATTTTGTGAACATAAAGTAAGTAGAGGGATAAATCGAATGAAACAACATTTGGTCAGGAAAAGAGAAAACTGTGCGCCACGCACAAAAGTTAGTGCGGAGGTGAAGATACAAGGAATTGTTGCCTTAGAGGCTGTTAGACAGACGAAGACGGCGAAGGAAGCAAAATTACAGTCCGATATAGATGAAGTGGCTATTGGCAAAGAAGCTGACGTTGAGCAAAGCCATGCTTAAAAAAGTGTATTGGCTGTGAGTAGCACAAGAGCAATAAAGGACCACTAGATAAATACTTGGTCCCACAACAACCGCATGACAATAAAGGGAAGGGTAGCAAAGTTCAGTCAACTCTAACTGGGCACTCTAACTGGGCACTGGAAGAAGAAGACTAGAGAAGATTCATACGAATGAATAGCCAGAAATTGAGAATGTGATGACGTTCAACATTGTAACATCAAAATCGTGAAATCAGATGCTAGAGGGTGTAGGATAATATGCCCCAAATTTAAAGGGACACACCTTACGAACTCAACGAAAAATATCTTCCAATAGAGGTTGTCGCGAAGAGGGAATCACTTGTATCTTTCCCATAGTCATGCAAGATACACGGTTGCACCCTCACGAGTGATGCTTGGACCGATAGGAAAGGAAGGAGTATAATGAAATTGATTCTAAAGTCCTATTTGAGCACAATGTTCTACAACTCTCAGAATACTTCGAAGGACATGCACAATGGATTTTTATTTACAATCTTAGCAACACTATCGAGAAGATTGGAGAAGGTTGTTGTGCAGGTGGTGATAGGTAATGCTAGCAACAATATAGCGGCCTCGAGATTATTAACGAGCAGATGCCTATCTATTTTTTGGACGTTTTGTGTGGCACACATAACAAGCCTCATGCAGGACATTGCAGCTATCAAACCGATCAGGAGTGTCATTGTTATGGCTAGAGAGGTGATTGTTTTTTATATGGTCACACGCATATGCTTGATTGGAAGAGAGAGTGCACAAAAGGTGACCTGATTAGGCCCGGAGTCTCACTAGATTTGTTATGTATGCTGCCTAATTAATTGGTGGCAATTGCATGAGGGGCCCACTCCAGATTTGAAAAGAATGACAATTAGAATTCTGGGCTTGACAAATAGTTCTCTGGAACTGGAGTGTCTTTGAGATGGCAAATTACACACTTCTAATTGTGTACATTTTCTTATTCTTGTGTTTAATTATACACTTATAATTGTATATATATAATTATTTTCATATCCACATAAAAAAGCGGAATAGACTAACTCATTCAAAGATAAATGATTTAGTCTATGTCAAATTCAATGCCCAGCTAAATGAAAAGTTTGAGAATAGGATGTGTGACTCTTGAGTGCCTGAACCATGGAGGATGGTAAGGTCGCGGAATGGATTAACATGTCGAAGGCTTCAAAGCGGCTTGATCTAATTCAGATAATGATGATGACGAAGTATTTCTAGGAGAGAATGACATGGAGGCTAGTTGAAGTTGCTATGGGAGTTCACCCAACAGCAGGATCTAGTTCAAGATTCAGCTTCCAAGAAAGCAAAAACAACTAATGTCGCTCCATCTTCTAAAGGAAAAAGAAAGAGGAAAGAAACTGTGGAGGAAGAAAATCTATGCTCATCAGATTTATCAAAATCGTCGTCAGAATCGAATGCCGCACAATCCGATTCAGAGCATGTAACTAGATTGTTTAATAACTTCAATTAAAGCAATTTTTGTTTCATATTGTTATGTCTTATGTGTGATCAGGTTATGTTTAACACTTGATATTTGCATTGGTTTTGATCCGTGCCTGAATCGTAACTTAGAACTTTAACTCATATTTACTTTTATGTATATGTTGTTACTGCCTTAGTGATTAACGTTACATTTCTGAATTGATGCTTATATAGACTATATAAAATATCAGATAGTACATGTTTCATATATCTGATTTATTTCCCAGGCAGTGTTCAAAAAAACGCTCTATGCGGCCGCATATGCGTTTGCGGAGGGAAAACGCATGGAAACCGGCAAAATCGCCCTGTCAATGCAGACAGGGCGATTATGCGTTCCTATGCGGATTATGCGGCCGCATAATCCGCATAGAACAAATTATCGTTCGGCGGGTTAACGGGTTTTCAGCAACTTTTTTAAAAAAACCCGCACCCGATCCTCACCCAACCCGCACCCGAATAGTTAAAAACCTCCTCTCCCCTTTTCTTCGCGACCCGACTCATTCGTTCGCGGAAAAAATTTAGCCCCAAAAAACCCTAAATCCCAAATTCCCTCCCCTCCGATCCCAAATCTCCTCCTCTGATCTTCCTTTCCCGCCGTCAGTCGATCGGTCGATCGTTCCGTTCAACGTCGACCCTGAAAGTTTTTTTCTTCACCGACCCGTTAGATCAATCGTTCGGTCGATCAAGTGATCCTTTGTAGGAATCGGTCGATCAACTCTCCGATCATCAATCCCTAGCGCCTCAACCACCTCCGATCATCAATCCATCAAGTTCTCCGAGTCCGATCATCAATCCCGTGGTCCTCCGCCCTCCGGCGACCGCATCTCCTCTCCGGTGGTAATTTTTCTTTTTTCCTTTCTTCTCTAGCTGTTTCTACTCATGTTTAATTTCATTTGTTAAATTTTTTGTGAGATTTTTTGTATTTTTTTAACTACTCTAAGGGTTAGGCATACGGTTAGGGTAAGGGTTTTTTTCCAATTTCTAATCAGTGAGCTAACTTTTTTTTTAAATTTTGTATGTTAATTTGTGATGAGTGACAGTGAGCTTTCCAATTTATTTTGATAGTAAAAATTGATGATTAAAAAAATTTATTTTCAGTTACAGTGACTGTAGCTGATCAGTAAGCTAATTAATTTTTTTAAATTTTTATTGTTAATTTATGATGAGTAACAGTGAGGTTTCCAATTTCTTTTAATGGTAAAAATTGATGATTTAAAAAAAAAAATTCATTTACAGTGACTGTAGCTGATCAGTGAGCTAATTAATTTTTTTAAATTTTGATTGTTAATTTATGATGAGTGAGTCAGTGACAGTGAGGTTTCCAATTTCTTATGATAGTAAAAATTGATGATTTTAAAAAAAAAAATTCAGTTACAGTTACTGTAGCTGACCAGTGAGCTAATTAATTTTTTTAAATTTTGATTGTTAATTTATGATGAGTGACATTGAGGTTTCCAATTTCTTTTGATGGTAAAAATTCATGATTTAAAAAAAAAAATTCAGTTACAGTGACTGTAGCTGATCAGTGAGCTAATTATTTTTTTTAAATTTTGATTGTTAATTTATGATGAGTGAGTCAGTGACAGTGAGGTTTCCAATTTCTTATGATGGTAAAAATTGATGATTTAAAAAAAACTGTAAATTTCAATTACAGTGACTGTTTACCATTTTGCCTGCTGAATCAGTCCTGCTGATCAGTGAGAGTTTCCCATTTTTCTTGATGGTGATGTAGGAATTTCTTTAAGTCAGATAAGTTTGTTTGTATGTCATCATCAATGGCCTCAAATTCAAGTAGTTGTGGATGGCCAAATCCATCAAGTGAGGAAGATAGCCAGATTCCATTAAAATCACCAGGATCAAATGACATTCGGTGGAATTATGGCAGGCTAATAAAGAGAAAATCTTATAATGATGTGAAATGCATCAAATGTAATAAGATTGTGAAAGGGGAAATAAATAGATTGAAACAACATGTTGCAGGAGTTGGAGGAGAAGTATCAGCATGTGTGCTTGCCACAGATGAAGAGAGGCGTATATGTAGGGAGAACTTGGAGGGAATCAAGAAGAAAAAAGTTGACAAGCAGAAAGCTGATTATGAGCTCCGGGAAGAGGTGCAGATATCAGTGGAAAGAGAGAGAGAAGAACCCAAACTCACTGGAGATCATAGGCCTCGTGTTAG
This sequence comes from Dracaena cambodiana, assembly GCA_036321105.1. Lineage (NCBI taxonomy): Eukaryota > Viridiplantae > Streptophyta > Magnoliopsida > Asparagales > Asparagaceae > Dracaena > Dracaena cambodiana. Next base: position 4,994,416 of record JAYEPQ010000015.1, read on the forward strand.
TGGTCCACTGAACAGACTGGTGGATGAAGGTAAATGGAAGCAAGCAGTTATCAATGAAGGAGAGAGAAGGAAGTGGAAGGAGCTGGCGCATGATTATACGGCCATGTGGGCATATGCCAAAGGAATTCCTTTTAACACTTTCGACTGTGAGGAGTTCGATCAGTTTTGCGAGGCTGTTGGCAAGCACGGTCCAGGGTATAAGGGCCCAAGCCAATATCAATTGAGAGTGCCTCTCTTAGATAAGGCATACAAAAAAATTGAAGACAACTTGGAGAAGTCAAAACAAGCGTGGGATGAATATGGCTGCAGTATTTTGACTGATGGATGGACTGACAGAAAGCATGGGAGTATTATGAATTTATGTGTCCATTACAAGGACGGCACATGCTTCATTAAATCCATTGAGGACTCGGCCAATGCACATACTGGCGAATACATATTGAATTGGGTGGAAAACTGCATCAAGGAAGTAGGTGAGAAGCGCGTGCTTCAAGTGGTTACTGATAACCACCCATCCAACATGACAGCAAAAAATATGTTGAAGGAAAGAAGGCCTAATATATTTTGGACCAGTTGTGCAGCCCACACTATAGATCTTATGTTGGAGGGTATTGGTAAGATACCAAAATACAAAACAGTGATTGAGAAGGCAAGATCAATGACAGTTTTTCTCTATGCGCATCACAGTACTCTGGCTTTGATGCGCTCATTTACAAACAGGAGGGAGCTTGTTCGTCCAAGAATCACCAGATTTGCCACCACCTTCCTAAGCTTGAGCTGCCTGCTGGACAAAAAATCACAGTTGGCTGCTATGGTGTCTTCAGATAAGTGGGATAATAACAGATGGTCGAAGACAGAGAAGGGCAAGTCAACTAAAACCACAATATATTCTGACTCTTTTTGGAAAGACATTAAAGAGCTTCTGAAGGTATACACTCTTTTGTTTAAATTGCTGAGAATTGTTGATGCTGATCGTAGACCTTCAATGGGTTTTGTCTATGGAATACTGGAAGATGCAAAGAAGGAGATCAAAACTGCTTGCAATCGAAAGGAGTCTGCATTTAAACCAATTATTAATATAATTGAGAAAGAATCAAGGGACAGACTTGATAGTATATTGCATTTGATGGCATATTATCTTAATCCCTATTATTATTATAGGAATAATACAGTCACAGAAAATACACTAGTAACAAATGCCGTCATGCATTGCATATGCATATTTTATCCTGAGCATGATGTCCAAGATCAGATTGGCTCATATGAATTTCGTGTCTACAAAGATAAGGGGGGACTTATGGGGAGTGGGATGGCGAAAAGGTACCGAATGAGCTTTAATGGTACGGATAATTTCGACCCAGGTAACCTTTATACATGAAATTTAAAAGAATTTAATATTAAATTCTATTCTTTCAAATTATTAACATATTGTTATATGTTGCTTTAATAGCTCATTGGTGGGATTTTTATGGAGGAGATGCACCAAATCTTCGAAAAATAGCAATTAAGATCCTAAACTTGACAAGTAGCTCTTCAGGGTGCGAGAGAAATTTCAGTGTATTTGAAGGGGTAAATACTACTACAATGATTATATATTTTATAATTTTTAATTACATTATTTTTAGAGTTAACACTCTAACCTTTTTTCTCTTCTGTAAAATCATATATAAATTTATAGATACATACAAAGAAGAGGAATAGGCTGGATGCTAAAAGATTGAATGATCTCGTCTTCATTCAGTTTAACAAAAAAATGGCACAGACAAGGAATGTGAAGAAGAAAGATAGAGATAGTAAGGATGTGTTGGTTGCTTCAGATGATTCCAGAGCTTTGCACTGGAAAGATGAATTTGTTAGAGAAATAGAGAATGATGACGAAGATGAGATCTTCCCTGGTTCCGGCTTAACATGGAATCTTGTTGCTGCGGCAAGTGGAGCTAACGAAGATAGACTCAGGAGGAGCAAAAGGACGCTAAGAAGGAGAGCTGCAGCGGGAATGAGAGCACAAGAGGGTTCATCCAGTGCAGTTGTTGAAGATCTTCCTGAACATAATCAAGCTATAGTTGTTTTAGAAGAAGAGGGTGATGATGTGAATGACGATGATGATGATAGCTCTGAGGAGGAGTTGGAAAACAATGTTCAATATGAAGATGACAATGAGGAATAGTAGAGAATTTGTTGAGTGGGATGAACTGTATTTGATAAAAACTTGTATTATTTTTTGAATATGTAAAACTAATTACTTATATAGTTGACACAAACATGTATTAGCAATGTGTGGATTATTGTCATATGTTCATTTGTACATGCATTGTTCATTTTTTATGTGTTAAAGAACTTTCTTAATTCTTATATATCATATATATTGATTCTCATCTAAATTTTCTTTTCGATTTGCAGGTGAGCGACGTTTTCGATCCATACATACATGCGTCGTTCTTTTTTTTACATTGGGAGTTAAGAGATAAGTCTTTCTATCTTTTTAATTTCTTATATAGAGCCAGTTTATATTCATTTTATATGCTTACGGTTATTATTTATAATTTTTTAGAGTTTTATAGCATTAATATATCTTTTTTTTAATAATTATTATATTAATATATATTAAAATATTAATATTCTGCATAATTCCGCGTAATCCGCATAATCGGCGCGTAATCCGATTATGCGTTATGCGGTCCTGGACCGCACGCATAATGAAAACGCTTTCTTGAACATTGTTCCCAGGTAAGTCTCATACTCAAAATCAAAAATACAAGGATTTCAACTTCATTTATCCAATAATTTCAACTTCATTTGTCCAATGATTTCAAGATAACTAACTTATATAACATCTGATTTTACGCATGTACATTATTTCTTATTGCCTCTATTTTGCTTTTATATGCCACTATTTTTATTTGTTACATGATATCTATTTACATTAAATCACCATTTAGTTATCAAAATTACATTATATATTGTCCGATATGGATGCCTAATATTTGCACGTATCCCCAATATCTCCCCATATATCCGATATCCGATATGTAAAAACCCCAATTCGATACATTCCTAATATTCGATATTTAGAATCTTGCTTCAAACTTTGTATAGAAATCATATATTACATTAATTAGAGAATAAGGGGGATTAACAACCCATGTAGGAAATTTTCAATATCATTCGCTCAAAACTACATCATCCCATATTTTTTCCCCATATTTCTTTTTACGATCATGATCTCTACGCTAGGTATGCTCATACTCAAATTCTTGGGGTTTAGTTTTGATTTAGTCATCCATCAAATTTTTACTAACATACCGAGTTATAAGATGTAATTAATTGCATTGAAGTTCCATTATCATATATTTGTACAAGATGCTAATTTCATAAGGATCACCGTAAAATCACTTTATGTATACACATATTGAATGATCATGATATAATCATGTTACATACACATGTTTGTGCCCCCTTAGCTTTGGTCTTTGAAACTTTCTAGCTTTGGTCTTTGAAACTTTCATTAAATTTCTATACTTCTAATTTACTTGTTCAAGTAGGTCCTCTTTTTATAAATATATCCCGACTTAACCCAGCCGACCCAATGCAACCCCAAATCCACCCGACCTAACCCAAATTGTTCCATTTAGAGCTTGGGTTGGATTACAATTGGTAGCTTGGGTTGGGTTGGGGAAGGATTGAAATTTCTATGGCTTGGGTAGCATCGAGATTGACCCTCAAACTCACCCAACCAGATAACTCAAACCCACTCAACCTGATAGATTTACACCCCTAAATAGAAATAATGGAATCTCATAATAGAGAAAGAAGAAGAAGATGATCATGATGATGATGAAGAAGAAGAAAAAGGGACCGTCGACTATACTATAGTGCAACCTTTATACTGCTTATTTCATTATTTTAAACTCCTACTAATTAAATGCAGGGGTTTCTTCCCAATCATTAATTTTTTTATAAAGAAAAAAAGCAGGGGCCCAGCAAATTGCTCCCAGAGCTTCACTTACAGTCACAAGAATACTTACAAAAAGCCACAAGAATATATAGATCAACTACAACTTTGAACATAAAGGATACAAACTAGAAGACCACGAGCACCAATTAATTACCCAAATCAAAGTGAAAAACTACTCTAGTTAACAATATTTAGGTCTTAAGAGTAAAAATTAAGAAAGATAAGCCCAAAGTATCAGCAAACGAAAACCCATCAGCAAAGTAGCTAATAAAACCTTAGTCAAATGAATAATTGAGTTACCACATGGAGTTCTCCAAATTAAACAGGAATTATAGGAATTGGAAACAAGACTGAGTAGGAAACCTAAATTCATAAAATCACCAGATACTACCTGAGAAAGGAAGCGGTTTTTCATAAAATTACTAATATAATACCCATATTTTTCACAAATCAACCACCAATTACGGAAACTGGAAACTACATCAACAGGACCCTAATTCCAAATACTAAACTAAACCTCCATCGTTTCCTTTCCAAACCCTAATTAAGCTGAAATCTCTTTGAAAATAACTGAATTAGAGCCAGACTACATGAATTTACAACCCCCCCCCCCCCCCCCCCAACACAAAAAAAAAAAAAAAAAAAAAAAAAACATCAACGCCAAAAACTACTCTAGTTAACAATATTTAGGTCTCAAGAATAAAAAGTAAGAAAGATAAGCCCAAAGTAACAGCAAATGAAAACCCATCAGTAAAGTAGCTAATAAAACCTTAGTCAAATGAATAATTAAATTACCACATGGAGTTTTCCAAATTGAACAGGAATTACAGGAATTTGGAACAAGACTTAGTAGGAACCCTAAATTCATAAAATCATTAGATACTATCTGAGGAAGGAAGCAGCTTTTCATAAAATTACAAGTATAATACATGTATTTTTCACAAATCAACCACTGGATTGGGCAATTTGGAAACTACTTAACCTCCAACGTTTCCTCTCAAAACCCTAAATAAGCTGAAATCTCTTCGATTATAACTAAATTAGAGCCAGACTACATGAATCTTTCCCCCAAATCAATCATGAACCCTAAATAATAATAAAAAGCTGATCAAAACCAAATGGACTCACCAATTGACGCCATGATCGTGGTGGAGGAGCACGCGGGTGAGCTCACGGGTGGCGTTGAAGTCGGTCCAGTCGATTGAGGCCCGGCCAGTCCGCGACGAGACGAAGATGTAGGGCTTGAACGATGGGTAGAGAGACGCAAGGAGAGAGAAATCTGGCGGCTTCTCTGAGTACTTGTTTCGAGGATGGATCGATGGCGGATCCAGGCGCCGCCTCTTCCTGTTCATCATCTCTTTGCAATGTTTGATGAATTAAGTGAGATGAAGAAAATACGAAGAAGAAAAAAATGGAACGAAGGAAACCCTATTTTTTGTTGGAATTGAATGTTTAAATGTTAATTATGACATGCAGCCTCCCCCGGCCCGCCCCTTTTAAAGGACCCAATTATATTTGAAGAAATGTCCTGAAATTATAGTAATTTTATTATTATTATTATTATTATTATTAAAGAATAATAGAAACTACCCGCGAACTCACATAAATTAACTCAGCAGCCGTCCATTTTCACTATCTCATAATTTTTTTAAAAACTATCATTAAGATTATACTTTCGATCCTAGGATAGTTTTAATTTGTTCCTCAATTAAATATATATAAAATTAATAATTTTTAATAAATACAATATTTTGTATATACGAAAAATAAATAAACTTTAAAATCTATAGAATTTGATTTTAAAGAAACTAAGAAGATAAATATCACGAACAGAATTGAAATAAAAATAAATAGGATCATTTATTATTATTTATTATTATTACAACTATTATTATTTTATTCTTTTAATTTCTCCTTTTCCGTTTAATTTCTTATTATTATTATTTTATCATTTTCTTCTTCTTCAATAGTAAATAAATTTTACTACACTGTAAGAAGTCAGTGTAACATCTTTTGGCTAAAAGAGGTGGGATAGGTCCCTAACCTTACAAGTTGGATAAACAATAAAAACCACAACAAATATGTTAGTTATCTCTCTGAATGTTATAAAATTAGCTTAGGAGATAATAATATGTTTCATTATCTTCCATATTCAAATCAACTCTACATCAGCTCTACTTCATCAAGTTCCTGCAGTGAACGCATATTTTGTTAGGATAAATTTTTTTGTTTTAGTGTTGAATTTGAAGATGCTTTCACTTTTTCGACTAGGGATCTAGTTGCTCCTTAAACAAATCAAGTTTCAACTTGTAAAGGCAACAAATGTACTTTAAATGGTCTCTCTAGTTTTTTGGCAACATATATGAAAATGTTATAAGATTGGAGCTAATAAATTAAACTAGGGGTATTTACAGATTTGCCCCTTAAATCTTTATAAATTATGATTTAGTCCCCAAATCTTCATATTTAGGATTTAGTTTTCCAAATCCTCTAAATTACTATAATTTAGTCCCTCCTTTAGTTTTTCCGTCCAAATAAACGGCAGAATTTAATTTTTATTTTTTTAAAATAATGAAATGACTTAAATACTCCTGTGAAGAAAAATGGAGAAGAATAGATAGATAGAAGAGAAGAAGAATGGGGGAAGCCAATGAACCCAATGAAGAAAAGGAGAAAAGAGGAGGAAGAAAGAACGAGAAGAGGAGGAAGAATGAAGAAAAGGAGAAGAGAGGAGGAAGAGGGAAGGAGAAGAGGGAAGGAAGAGAGAAAAAGAAATTAAGGAGGGGTAAAATAGAAAAATCAGGTCAAAAAATAAACTGGACTAACGAAACTTATGGACGGGACTAAATTGTAGTAACTTAAATTATTTGGGGACTAAATCCTAAATATGAAGATTTGGGGGACTACATTATAATTTATAAAGATTTAAGGAACAAATCTATAAATACCCTATTAAACTAATATTTAGGGAAATTCTAAATGTGCACGACATTTTACGTTGTGAGCACCACATCGAATATTAACTGAAAGCATTAGGAATAACTCAATTTGTAAGATAATTCTGTTTAGCCTTCTACTTAACTTAGTATTTCTTTTGTAAAACACTAACATACCATTAACAAAAAATAGATGTGAGACATGATTTATACTCCCATTTTAAAGGCTGAATAGAACCACTATCGGATAATAACTCTATTTGAATGGATCAAAATTTTATTATTAAAATATCTCACTAATTTAGGATATCTTCCTAAATTAGGATATTTGACAAATACTCTAATTTATTAGCATATCTCAATATATCTTTTTAAATTATTATATTTATCAAATATACCTAATTAGGCTGATTATTTTGATTCAGCATTATATGTAATTAGAATCAAATTATATATTTTTTTGTCTTTACTTTTTATATTTGTCTCATTCACCTATAAAAAAATGGTCATTGTAATATTTTATTTACATCTCAAAATGCAAAGATATTATTCAATAACTCAGTTTATAGTTTTATCATGGTATTAGAGACAGGCTTGTCGGCGAAAAATTCCGGTGGCGAACAAGGCTGAGATTTGACTTTTTTTTTTTTTTTGTTATGAGGTCTTTGACTTACTCCTCAACCCGATATCTGACCTGCATATCAATCCGATCTCTAACCGGCACCTTGATCAGTCGACTCCTGCAGAAAACTCATCGTGTTCATTCTACTTGTTAAAATACAAAATAATTTCTCTCAACCATCACCATAAGTTCGGAGTTTTAGTGTAGTGGAAGGGACTTTCAACATGGTATCAGACCAACCCAGATTCAATTCTTGTCGGACGCATTTAATTGCGGGTTTTAAAAAAAACTATACCGCTGCGTAATAATTTCCCTCAACCTAAGGGCACAACCACTGCTCTGGCCCCCCATATGCCATCTGCCGCCTCGCCGTCGCTAGCTGTAACTCCTACGCCTGTGGTGGCTTCTGCTCTGCCGTCGCTGCCATCTTCAAAGGCAATGCCTTTGCCATCTCCGTCTTGTGCCCCGATGACTCTATTTACTACTCCGTCGCCGAAATCTAATGTGTCATTTTCATCTCCTGCTCCGTTGTTGCCACCATCTTTAAAGATATCATCTTTGTCATCTTTGTCTCGTGTGTCGATGACTCCTCATGCTGCTCCATCGCTGAAATCTAATGTATTGTTTTCGGCTTTTGCTCCATCATTGCTGCCATCTTCAAGGACGTCACCTTTATCGTCTCCGTCTCGTTTCCTGTTGACTCCACTTGCTACTCCATTGCCGAAATCTACTGTGTCATTTTCGGCTCTTGCTATGTCATCGCTGCCATCTTCAAAGGCGCCATCTTTATATCTATGTCTCATCCTCCGGTGACTCCGTTTATTGCTATGTCGTCGACTCCTATGCCAAACATCCCATCAGCTACTCCAACACAGCAATATGATGTATCGTTGCCGACTCCACCGTCTCTGTCTTCTGTGTTGCCGCCCCTGGTAGGGCCGTCTGCATCACCTGGTGCTAGGGACATCGGCTTCGCTGCTGGCGACACTGCTCTCCCTGTTCTCTCACTGTCTGCATCCATCGCGGGATTCTGCTTAATCCTTAGCATCTTTAGATTCTTATCCTGCATCTATTACGTCCGGTACTTTTGATTGCCCACTGACTTTCTCTTTTTACCAAGAACCATCCACCTAGTCGTCATCATGATCTCGTTTCCAAAATCAAGTTGGCATCTTGCAAGCCATCTCGAGTTTGTGGGAGGATATTATAATATCTCACTAATTTAGGATATCTTTCTAAATTATAATATTTAAAAAATTCTCTAAATCATTAACATATCTCAGGATATCTTTCTAAATTAGTATATTTATCAAATATCCCTAATTAGACTGATTATGCTGATTGAGAATTATATGTAATTATGGTCAAATTATATATTATCTTGTTTTTACCTTTTATATTTATCTCCTTCACCTATAAAATGATGGTCATTTTACCGTTCTATTCACACCTCAGAATACAAAGTTATTCTTCGCTCTCTGAGATTATAGTTTTATCATTCATAATGTAACAAATGTATATTTTGGTAAAAGAAACCCACTAGATATTTGTTAACCTTAACTATATAAAAGAAGATGAAGTAATGCATTCGTTGATAGAAAGGAAATCATTTGCAATACATTATTAAAAGTCTTGCGCAAATCAATTTTCATGCACGCCCTTCTCCCATAATAGATCTTGAAACCCTCACAAACTCATTAGCAAGAAAGTGCAGAAATGCAATTTGACATGGATAATTAAATTAGCTAATTGATTACAATTACAACATGCAACAGAACAAATTGATTATGACCTTATATATAAGATTACAATAAATAATATGCCTAAAATCATATAGTGAGCATGCAGAATTTGTTTTAGGCATAAGAGTTAAGAAAGTATGATTTGTCTACAGAGCTAACTTTTTATTCCTATAAAATATTTTACTGCATCACATACCTCCAATGCAATTACATTCCTGTGTTTTTGATAGAACCTTATAATGAGACCATATGGACCTTGAGATTTATCAAGTTTAATTGCTTTAATATTTTAATTGGTGACATCTCAAATAAGCCAAGAAGCAGTCTCTTGTTCATACTATCTTAGGAAATATGTTATAATAGTGGGACCAATTATAGATGACTTCCAAAATATTCAAGAAGTAATATCTTCAAGGCTCCAAGATCAGCAATGGGGTACTTGAATGGGTTGGAACCACAATTCAAGGTGAAAATAAATGGAGTATTTCTCGTATTTCTTTAAAATAAAAAAATAATAATAATATTTGAAAATTTTTGCAACGCTTCTTATCACTTGCAACTTTCAAGCCCAGCCTAACCATACAAGTTGTAGAAACTTTTGTTACCGTGAATGTAAATATAGTTATATAAGTTGTAAGTTGTAACTTACAATATCACTTACAAGCAACCAAACAATCCCTAAATTCGTTTACCTTTTTCTCCTCTAAACCCACCAGTGAATTCAATCTGATAACATGATAATAACACACTACACATTCATTCATATAATGAAGAAAAAAGTTACAACATAATAGAATTGCTCACTATGATCACACTCACAATCATCATACAAATGCAAAAGCCAATCTCTGCTCTCATTGATTCAGGTCATAGTCCAAGCCAAAGCAGCAACATATCCAAACCAACTCCATGAACATGCCATCCTCGAGCTCCCACTGTCAAAGGGAGTGTTGTCGACCAGCGGCTGCGCGCCAAACCCCGCAGCCTGCTGCTGCCCGGCCTGCCCGAATCCAATAGGCTGCACTCCTGCACCCGCACCAGTAGGCTGCAGGTTCCCCTGCTCAGGCTCCTGCTCTTCATTGCTTCCTCCGTTGTCACTGCCATCCAACGGCTGCTGTTGATCCTGCTCCGATCCCCCGCTTGCCTGCTGACTCGTGCCACCGACGGGCGATGCAGCAGCCAGTCCTGGTGTGGCTGGCAATGCAGGATTCTGTTGCTGCTGCCCAACAGGTGCAGCAACGGGCGATACTGGGGAGGGTGGAAGCTCGGGGCTCTGCTCTGGCAGCGGGAGTAGTGGTGGGGGTTCGAGGAACGGGTGTGCTGAAGCCGAGAGGAGGGAGGAGATGCAGAGGATGAGGAGGGAGAGTGACATTGTTCCGGATTGAATTGGGCTGGTGAGTATGCTTGCTCTTGCTCTTCGGATGAGTAGTGCACAAGGGAGAGAATGGGCACTTAAAGGAGTCGTGCGCGAGAGGAGTTGGTGCAGTTGTTTGAAGTGGAGTAGGAAGTTTTGAGAGGAGTTGGTGCAGGATATGGTACAGAAAAGTTTCAGGTTTTAACAAATCCAAATAGAGCTAATCCATCAACTTGCATAGCGATATGTCATAAACTGACTAAAATCAGAGAGAAGATCTTCTGTCGATTCCCCCTGTAGCCGAAGGGGTAGTAAAAAAAAAAAAAAAAAATCATTGTTCATAGTGAAAAATTGCATGTCGATCGGACTCACTAAATCGATATCATTAGATGAATCTACCAACGATAAAGAGGGGTAGCTAGGAAGGATGAAGAGCAGATTCTATTGGAATACGAAACTGATACATAATGAAAATTTCGATTCTTTCTTCTTCCACATGGATTTTATATATATATATATATATATATATATATATATATATATATATATATATATATATGAGTAAATGGGAAATTCACCGGCAGTGAAAGGAATTCCTTCACTAGCGCATAGGTGATCCAATATAATAATTACATGTGGCGCGACGGGTGAATTTTCCGTTCTTTCTCTATATATATATATAGAACTGGAGGAGAGCTGTCAGCTCAGGCTGCTGCCACGTGGCAGAATTTCATTCTTCAGACTATAAAAACTTAAGTTTCAGTTTGCTGGAAGAGAATTGGATTAAAACTAAAATAAGAGGGATTTATTTGAAAATTACCACTTCCCATTTCAACTCCTGATGTCGAGTTGTTTTTTCGCAAATTGTTCCCTACGGCGATTCTGTCTCTTCGACCAATTGCTTAACAAGCCAATACCATCTTCCTTGATTAATCCTAAAATGTTTTTTTTTCCTTACTCTTACCACAAATCTTTTATCCATGTAATGATATGAACAAATATTTTATAAATAAACCCCTCCCATTATTATATTTCAGTATTAGTCCAATTCTCTATTATATTTCAGTATTAATCCAATTCTCTTCAAGCAGCTTGGGACTTAAGTTTTTATGATTTGACGAATGAAAAGCCGCCATGTGGCTGCAGGTCTGAGCTGACAGCTCTCCTCCAATTTTCTAATATATATATATATATATATATATATATATATATATATATATATATATATATATATATATATATATATATATAGCAAACGGGAAATACACCGGCGGTGAAGGGAGTTCCTTCACTGCCACTTAGGTGGTCCAATAAAATTACAACACGTGGCATCACTTTAGGTAATAAATAAAGGAACTCATTAACCATTTTTTGAGTGGCGCCACGTGTAGTAATTTTATTGGAACACCTAAACGACGGTGAAGGAACTCCCTTCACCGCCGGTGTATTTCCCGTTTGCTCATATATATATATATATATATATATATATATATATATATATATATATATATATATATATATATATATATATATATATATATATATATATATATATATATAGGGTTTACTGTAGGTGAGCCGCCAGCTCAGGAAAAGTTACGTGAGCTAGCGGCAAAACTATAATGATCCAATTATTTTTCTTCAATTTTTTTTACAATTACTATCTCTACATCCTTAACTTTTTTCGGATTAAATTTCATAAATTTTGGAGTTTATTTACTTTTTCATCAAGTGCATACAAAATATTTTATTCATTGAAAACCGTTAATTTTGTGTTAACTTGATGGAGGACCAAATCAAAACTAAAACCCAAGAAATTGGGTATAAGTGAACCGTAGGGGGTTGAGATCATAATCCAAAAGAATTTTTTTTTAAGAGATTATTGGAGATAGTAGAAATAAACTGCAGCTCAGATAACTTGCGTGAGCTGTCAGCTCATTTCCATTTTTCTCATATATATATATATATATATATATATATATATATATATATATATATATATATATATATATATATATATATATATATATATATATATATATATATATATAGAAAAATGTAAATGAGCTGCCGCTTTGCGTAAACTACTTGAGTTACGGTTCATTTTCACTATCTCTAATGATTTTTTTTTTAAAAAGAGTTCTTTTGGATTATGATCTCTAGGGTTCACTCATGTCCAATTTCTCCAGTTTTAGTTTTGATTTGATATTCCATCAAATTGAAACAAAATTAACAGTTGTTAATGAATATAATATTTTGCATTCACTTGATAAAAGGGTAAATAACTTCAAAATCTATAGAATTTGATCCTAATAAAGCTATGGCTATAGCGATCATGATTCTTTAAAAAAAATAAAAATAAAAATGGGATCATTATTTTTTTTTATCGTAACTCATGTAACTTATCTGAACGGGGACTTATATATAGTAATCACAAATACACACGTGTGTGTATTTATATGTATAAGAATGCACATATATATGTTTGTGGATATATACATGCATCAAAAAAATAAAAAAGGATATAAGGGGGTTTGGGGGGGGGGGGGGGGGGGGGGGGGTTGGCTAATGTTGAGGCCAAGTCCCTGCACAATAGCTAATATAGTAGATGAGGGAGGGGGTGTCACGCCGAATGTTTCATAATATCTAGTTGTTGCTCTCATTCCATGTGCACCAGATAATTGCTAAAGTGATGACATCCCATGCTACGGAAATATTTGACGAGATCCTTTGCCGTTGCCATTGATGCCATATAGCTTGTAGAGATGTTGGGAGATACGGAAGATCATATAGGGAGAGAAAGTACTACCAGATATGGCGAGTAAATTGGAAAAATAAAAAAAAATATGTGTAGAAGTTTCTAAGGTGGAGCGGCATAAGGACAGCATAAAAGGATAGTTATGTTGTATTAGATGAGAATATTTGAGTAGGTAATCAATCGAGTAGGGCAAGCCATGCTATGAATTTGACCTTAATATGAGCTGATGCTGACCACATTATGGATGCTTGTATGTTTCTTAGAGATGACGTGTTGATATGGTAGTAACGAGATACTATCAAAAATTGTCCATTGTTGGTGAGAGTCCAAATAATATGATCGGGGAGGGATGGAGAGGAGATATGAGAGGGAGGATTTGTATGAGTGTGGAAAGAGTCTGAAGCCGAACGAGAGAGAGGAGGTAATTGAAAGAGAGGGACTAAGTATTATTTTGGACTTGATATGCAATCGTGGCGATTTGGCCAGATGCAATTTGGAATAGAGAGGGGAATGCAGTATGCAAGGGTTGGCTACTAATCTAACGGTTGATCCATAATTTAATCTATTTCTTGCCCCATTGTAGATCAGACGGAGCTCGAGTTTGAAGTAGGGGAAGCATTTGATGACCCCTCTCCAAAAGGGAAGCATTTTGTGGAAGTTGTGAAACAAAGATCTGGTGCGCGATTATGCAATTAATAGTTGAGATGGATGAGAGTACACTAAAGTAGAGGGTTGCTAGGTTGAAAAAATTGCTACCACCATTTGGAGATGAATGCATCGTTGAAGAGTTTGAAGTCTCTGATACCTAGGCCGCATTGGGTTTTGGGTTTGCAAACTTGGTACCAGTCTACGAGGCAGACCATTTTGGTTTTATCATTACATCCAGTCTATAGGAATGTTCGTCGAATTCTAAAAATTTCGTTAATCACCCATTGGATAAGAAAAAGAAGGACATGTAGGGGAGGAAAATGGATGTGAGAACAATATTTACTCGAACCAGTTTGCCATCTCTTGAGAGATTTCTCCCTTTCCAAGAGGATAGATAACATTACATTTTGTCAATGAGTAGCAGGAACTCTCTCTTGTTCAGTTTGGTGGTTTTTAGGATAATCCTAGGTAGGTGAAGGGGAAGGAGCTGATTTGACAACGTAAGATGGACAGGCATTGTGTGTTTGGGTGTCTAAAGTCCTTTCTATTTTGAAAATGTAAGATTTGGAGTAATTGAATTTAAAGCGTGATATTATCTTAAACAGGACCAAGATGATTTTGATATTGGCAAAGAATGGTGTATCGGTGGGAGCAAGGCTGAGTGTGTCGTCTGTATATTTGAGACAACAGAGGTGGGGAATTGTGCCTACTTGTTGTAGAAGTTCAACAAGGGCTGTTTTTTCGCATATTAGACTTTGGCCATAAGGATGAAGAGGTAGGAAAACAGAGGGTTGCACTATCGTAGACCAGTGCAACACCGTATATGCTCGCCTAGTTGTCCATTGACTAGTATTGACGAGGTACCTGTGGTGACGTAGGTAGCAATCATTGACACCTTCTTGGCCCAAATACTATGGCTGCCAGAATTTCGAGGAGAAATGACCCATCAACATAGTCGAAAGCTTTTTGAAAATCAAGTTTTAGGAAAAGCCTTGTATATTTTGTTTCGTGCAGGCGACTATAAGTTCCTGAGCGACAACAACAACATGCAATGCAGATCTCTATTTAAGGAAGACAGTTTAGGAGGAATTAACCAGCTGGTCAATAAACAAATTGGAGGTAGTTGGAGAGTGCTTTATTGATTATATGGGATATTGAAGAGGCTTATGGTCTAAACTCATTTGGTTCACATGATCCTTCTTTTTGAGGATTAAGCTGATGTATGCAAAATTAAGATACGATATGTCGAGTGAAACAAATCAAGGAGGCCGTTGTGGACCAGATGCTAGAAGCATTGGAAGAAGAGAGCATTGAACTCGTTGGGTCCACGGGGCTTATCAGTTCCAAGACCGAATGTTGCTTTTTTGATTTTATTTTCGATGAAGAGTTGTTCAAGGGAGGATAGAAGTAGATGGTTGGCGTATGGGTAAAGAAACTCCCAATTGGCCTGGACGTTATCAGAGATCATGGTGGATTCCCCTAAGAGAGATCGATAGTATCTTGTGAATGTGTTAGGGATAGCGGGTTGCAATTGGTGAACATTATTGTCATCTTTTATGAGAGGGATATTGTTCTTACGTTGGCAGAGATTTGCTATTTAGTAGAGTTATTTGGTACTAACATCATCTTTTTTTTAGCTAGTGGGCTTTGGAACTTTTGCTTCCACATGACGTCCTCGAGATTTTGGATTTTATCCAGTTTGAGCAACAGTGATAAATGGTTTTGGCGTTAGATAGGGATTAGGGGCTGGTTGTCATGTATCAAATCAAAAACTTCAATTAAAGATAGTATTTCACACTTCTTCTTAGTAATGTTGTCGAATTGGCTTTTAGCCCATCTTTTAAGGAATCAGCGGAGAGATCTAAGTTTGAAGGTTAAGCGCACACTGAGATTAGGGTTGGTGGTTGTTAGCAAAGACCAGTAGGATGATATATCTTGCTTGAAGGGTGAGAAGTCCACATATTTTTAAACGAAATAATGGAGATCGCGGTGTGCCCGAGCCCATGTTCAGGACGAGCAGGATGTGGTCGGAAAGTGGTCTTGGGAGAGCCTTTGTGAATAAGAGAAAAAATATGTCATCCTAATTGGGAGAGTATAGAAACCATCAAGCTTGCCACACAAGGGAGATAGGTGATCATTGGGCCAGGTAAATTGTTGCACATAGAGAGGTGGTTCCATAAGAGAGAGTTCTGAAATAAGATTATTGAAGTCTGCCATGCTTACTAGATTGAGTTCAGGTCCTCTCCGTTCACTGAGGAAACGGGTAATATTGAAGTCTCCTCCAATTAACCAAGGTGCTAGTCCATCATGCAACAGTGTGAAGTTCAACCAAGAATCTAGGATGGTCAATGTTGGCACAAGGTCCATACACTAAGGAGAGAGCTAGGATGATAGTGGTATTGCGTATTCATAGACGACAGCTAAAATGAATTCACATGCTAGTTCACTGATACACTCAAAGAGGTTGTCTCTCTAACCCATAAGTTGACCACTCATGGCATTGATTGAGTCCGGATAGATCCATGAGGGAATTCAATTATTACCGATTGATCTTAAGAGTAAATGTGTGGGAGATGATAGTTTTGACTCCTGAAGCATTACAACATCACATTTATATATATTTATAATTTTTCGTGCACATGAGCATTTAGTGGGCTGCCCGAGATCTCTTACATTTCAACTTAATATGATTATAGCAAAAAAAGCTGATTACATAAAAGAGGGAATAAAATTCTAATTTTTTGGTTTTCCGATTGCCTCACGCATATGAGCTAAGACCATCCTATCGTTCTAGATGGTATACCCACAGGCGGAACTCAGTCTAAGTAGATCCTTATCTATAACAACTCTTCAGGATCAAAAAACTATAGCAAGCTGCAGGGAGCGTCGAGAGGGGGAGTGTGTCAAGGAGGTGGTGGAATTCCCAATATTCGTCTTTGTGCGATAAGTTTGATATGCTAATTGGTTGAGGTAGGCCCTTCGTTCAGAAGGTTGCCTGCTTTGGGTGTGAGGGGTTAGAGAGCTGTTGGGGTGACATATGTGGGTTATCGTTGGGTGATAGAGCCTAAAATAGGAGCATCGATATTGGTGGAGATATGTACTTGCTACTATTTTTGTCAACAAAAAACAGGAGAATAGGAGAGTCAACTAGTAAAAGTAGTACATAGGATTCAACTTCATCTAAGAAGGAGAGTGAGGTATGTTCGTCGGAAGGTGAGAGAGATTGGAAATAAGGATCTTCTCAGTAGCTTTCCATATTGAGGAGAGCCTTAAATTTAAGCTAGCTAAGAAGAGGATAATTGGAGGGGAAGATTTTTTGTAGTGTTGGAGATAGGGTTTTGAGGTTGACGATGGTGGGGAGGAGATGGAGGTAAACCTAATGGGGTTTTGTGAGGTTGTAGTGTATTAGAACTTTGGCTCTAGAGATTAATTGGGTTGATATTGTTGTTTGGTGGTGGATTGGACCGGTGTTGAGGGGGAGTGGATTTTGGAATTTTGAGTTGGCCAATATTAGAGGCTCTTGTTGTTGGATTCGGGTTGGGGAAGGAATGGACTGAGAGGAGAGGTCATGGGGCCCATTTGGAGAATTTGGATTTTTAGAAGGGTCCACTATTTTTGATGATATAGAGAAGGAAATGGGAATCTGTGCAAGTAGAGAAGACCCGCTTATCTTGGGCACCACACCTAAGATGGGGGAGATTGGGTTAGGGCCCACGTTGTTAGAGGTGTTGACAGAGTTTGATGGTGGTGATAAGTTGGGGTTTAGTTTCTTAGCCATTGGGGGAGATGGTGCGACTCAACTTCATTAAAGGCTCCCTTTCTGCCATATAATGGAGTGCTAATTTGGTATGATGATGGATGAAATTGTGGATGGTGGGCCCGCTTCTAGTAATGCACTTTTCTTTGTGATATCAGAGGATGGGGGTCATTTAATGCTCGTGGCCTTTTTTGAAATTTTTGGAGGTGGGCACGCTTCCATTTCTATCATGTCATGAAGGGAGGGCAGGTTTAGTATAATGACAAAGGTATTGTGGGTGATGGGTCCATGCTCATTAATACTCTTTTCTCTACGAGACTATAGGATGGGAGGTCATTTAACACCCCTGGGATTTTTTTTGAAATTTTTGGAGGCGAAGCTGGGCCCAAGGAAGAGGAGAAATTGATGTTGTCTCTATGGTGGGCACCAACCAAGACTTCTACATATACATGAGCTGTGTTTTCTCCAAGCCACATCGAATGCGAGGTGTTTGGAGGGGAATTTTGACATAGTCGGTTGTCCTGTCCGAGGATGATATGGATTCAGGTGGTGGGAGAAGGTGGAGTTGAGCAGGTATGCTTAGCCGGCGAGTGAAACTTGTTGTTATACAGTTCTATGGAGGTGTAGTGAACATCACCATTAGATATATTGGCCTGCACAGGGAAGCCCGTCTCTTCCATTTAGAAGAGTTGGTTTTTAGAGGAAGATTAAGCAATCTATTAACACATACCAAAAAGAAACAGAGGCATCAAGAAGAATGTTCAATTTGCTACAAAATGTGTCAATTGCATCCAACCCATCTAATACATCCAAAACCTTAGTCCTTTCAAGGTGAAACTCTACTGTCATATTAAACTTCATGCTCAAGCCTCTATTATATTTTCCTCTCCTCTTTATTGGCAACTAGCTCCTGACTTTTGCTTTTTCCTAATATCATCTTCTTTGAATCCACACGCTGCAACATCTCCTATTCTCTTCAAAGAGTTCAAAGATGATCCTCGATTTGTCATTGCTCGCAAAGGATACCTCTTTCTAGTTGTCTTGCAGTAACATCGCTTGCGTGACTTGCTACTAACAGGTTTCATGGACTTTGTTAACAACCACTTTTTCATAAGATATTTTTATATTAACTAATTTTAAAAAGAATGTTTTATGAAAAAAATCCAAAAGATAAATAGAAATAAAAGAAAAGAAGTCAAATAGGATCTCAACCATTAAATAGATAAATAAATTAGACTGGTTCTTTTTTAATACTTTGATAGATTAATCCGGTTTACTTAAAAAAAATTAATGTGATTCATATCTGATAGGATAAGAGTTTAAATAGATATTGAATCTACATAAAAACCTAATTTTTAAATTGACTCTTATCAAATAATTAGTTATTCAGATTTCTTTAACTAATAAGATTCTATTTTAATTATTTAATCTTTTTTAAACTAAATAGAAATCTAATCTCTCTCTCACTTCTCAAATGCAGGAAAAACAACCGAGAGAATGTACGTGAGAAAAAAAAACAGAGAAATAGGGTAAAGAAAAAAAAAACAGAGAATTTCAACCAGAGAATCAGAGAGCATCTTTTTGGAGATTTTATCATCATTCAAGCCAAAAATTAAGTTTCAATTTAGACAAAAGTTAAAGTGAGTCCAACTCACTTATAAACATACTAACAATATGTATTATTTTTATATGGGGAGTACAGATTGATTATATGAATTGTTCTTATTTAAATATATATAAAAGTTTAGATTATGCTTGATTTATAAATCAAATACTTCTTATCTTATTTGTGACAAAAATTTATGAGTTTTAAAATTTATTTATTCTTCCATCTTTAAATTGAAATGAAATTTTATTTATATACTAGAATGAAAAGGAAATAAATACTGAAACGATACATGAAAAGACACCGAAACCGTTATAATATATGATTGATGGTAAATCATTAACCACTGTATTGTATATTATTTGTTAGTGTTACTATTATTGTCACTGAATATTGAATTAGAATGATGATCACCAATCCATATACTAAATTGAATTTGCTGAAATGGCCAATTGATACTAAAATTGACAATTTGTATTGAAATTGAATATACTGGATTTATGGAGAGAACTGAGGATATATATGATTTGATAACCAAACGTAACTGCATCACTGTTTTCTTTTTTGGAAGGATCGAGATAGGCTTCGTTCAAAACTGTCACTGTTTTCCAAACTGGAGGTTCAAGATAGGCTCCGATCAAAATTGTCACTATTTCTCATACTGGAGGATTGGGATAAGCTCAGATCAAAATTACTATTGTTTTTCTTTTTGGGAGGATCGAGATAGATTCCGATCAAATCTACTGTTCTGTTTTTCGAGGGTATATGGGGATACGTTCAGACCAGCCAAGTTCATATCTTTCTAAATTTCTAAATATCATAATTCAAAGTTAACTGAAAGTCTAATGATAAACCACGTAATGAGCTATCAGATTTTCTATAGTTTTAATTGTACATGTCTTTTTATATTACCGAGATATTATTTCATATGTTTTATTATATATTATTGGATCAATTTACTGACGATTCTGATTATGCATGATCAGATATAGATTGTTATCTAAAGGTAGACCCACCGGAGACAGAGCATTATATAATGTCTTTTCAAGAATAGGTGGAGCTACGAGATATATGACACCTTCAGTAGTTAATTTCCTATTAGAAAGATGTAATTAATACATATGGTTATATTTTATTGAATGTAAGGAAAAAATATTTATTATTTGACCGGAAAAATTACGGTTTATTATTATTTGTTGTCCATATTATTGCTGAAATATGATTGTAATATTTATTGAGGCTTGTTTGCATGGTGAAGTGTCTGCATACAAGTAACACTAGGCAATCATGGTAATGTACCATACTGAAACAATAAGTATAGTAAACATTTCCTTTATTGTGCTTCCGGATGCATGAGCATCTACCAACATGTACTTAGATTTAAGTGTACGCTCTTATGACTGGGCATGTTATATGAGATGGTACCATTTGACATGAAAGCCACTTAAGCATGTAAAATAGAGGATGCCGCTTGCGGCTTTCATTTGACTTCTTATCATATATCTTTTGAGAATAAACACATTTCTCATTACCCAATTGTATTTGATAATATATCCTTATGTTTTTTAGTTATTTTGCAACTACGTGTCCTTCAAATACATACCTAATGCATGTTTTAAACTAGTCTTTATATTCAATGATTTGGAACAAGCTTAAAATTACCAATTTCTAGTCATATTCACTAGTTCAACCATTTATCATACTTACATTGTTAAATCAAGAATTGTGACTATATTCTTGCTAAGTTTATCATGGGATAGATAAATTGAGAATGATTCATCACGTATGTTGCCAAAACCAAATCAATCATGCTTTTATATCATGAAAATTTACATTAACGCAATTTTGATGTTTCTAGCTAAAGGAAGAACATTTTGCAAAATAGTTCAAAAGTAGAGCTGCGGAAGGATACATATGAAATTTCAATAAGACAAGGATAAATATGTTATTTATCCTTCGAAAAATATAATATCGCTCTAAATCATACTTCAGAGGTGATCCGATTTCATATGTTGTTCGCATGAGGTAAGAAAGCTTAGATGAATGACGATAACTCAGTTAACCTAATACAAACATTGTTTCCATAAGGAGTGGTTTTTAAACCAGAGTAAAGTTCATTTGGCTGACACTTAAATACATTTGAAAATTTGCTTGATTCCAATAACAATAAAATGGTCCAGCAAAAAAGAATAAGAAACAAAAAAGTTTTCACAAGTCTATATGCAAGTAGAGTTTTATAGATTAAATCTCTGATGGGTAGGAACTGAGTTATTCAGTTAGTTACTTGACTCCCTTCAACTAAGGTGAACATTTGGAAGTTACTATATGATCAGTTTTAAGTACAATTATGAGTGTATCTCAGGAAAATGTACAAGAATGCTCTATGGGAGAAAGAAAAAAAAAGAAAAAAACTGAGTTGAAGTCTCCCATTCTTCAGATTACTTAACTAAAACTACAGAATGTATGGAGAGGTCTTAAATCAACAATATTCCAAACTCTAATCTGGACAAAGTGAATCACAAAACTAAATAGACACAATATACATATATAAATTTAGCAGTCAAATTGCCAAACAATAATTTCATGAAAATTTTTGAGATTTTCATATAGTTTTCAAGGTTAAAAAATAATAAGGTTGTATTTAGTTAGACATAAGAATTTGAAAGATTCAACAGCCTTATAATAATATTTTAGTCCAATCCTTAGACAAACTGATTACGTGTACACTGGCGAGCTACCAAAAGTCGTTACAATAAAAACACAAGCAACTACAAAATAAATTTGAACTAAAAGTTAAAAACTATTTATAACAGCTAAAACTAGGATCCGAGTTATATCTCAATATGGTTGAAGCCTTAAATATTGTCGTAATGGAAATATATATATATATATATATATATATATATATATATATATATATATATATATATATATATATATATATATAGAGAGAGAGAGAGAGAGAGAGAGAGAGAGAGAGAGAGAGAGAGAGAGGAGAAATTGTTTCATAGTGTATTCCTCTTCTTTGGCTTCAAATGATTGTAACTTAGAACGCAACAAAACTTTGACACATGTTGGCAATACAAATATTAGTTTCCTATGTCACCTTCAGAATAAAATAAACATCGAGTGCATTTGGATTAGTAGCTACAGAAAAATATACTGTATGGATGGAGAAAGCAAAGCTATTATGTAATTGATTAAACGTAGTGATCATAGTTATTGGTGGAACATAAACTATATGTTATTAATCGTAAGAATGGAGAAAATGTCTATTTCTATGATCATAAGTTTAATGAGTTATATGCTAGTTTCAATTAAGGGAAAAAAAAGGCATATAACCATACAACCGCCAATCTTGTGTAACATACTAGTAAAACATAGTGTAACACCCCCAATCGAATATTCATTTTTTAAAATCATTTATCTTATAATTATATTAGTAGTATTATACTAATATTAGGTAATTTGAATTTATCTTTAAAATATTATTTAATAAATTGATTTTATCAAAAATAAATATAATTAATATATATGATACTAAAATCTATTATGATTGAAATAGATTAGAAGAAAGAAACTAAACTCTAACTAATTTTATTTAATATTAATAACATATATACTTTTATAAAACAAACAAACAAACTCTCATTCCTCTCACATTCAACAACCAAAACAAGAAGAGAGGAAAAAAAAAAAAATCTGTTCATTCCTGAACTGAGAAGGAAAAAAAAAGAAAAAAAAAAAGGAAAGGAGAAGAAGAGAAAAGGAGAATACTGAGATCCGAATCATATATTAAAAGGTAAGTGTTTTACTACTATTTTATGACTCTTCTATATTCTTTCTTTATCAAGAACTTAGCGTTATTTTTTTTCTTAATATATGTATTGATGTAATTGCTTTATTTTTAATTATAAAACATCAATATTATTTCTTTATTTGAAACTCGGTATTATAGTTTCTGAATATATGTGTTTCTATAGTGCAAGTGCAATAAAAAATCCCTCTTCTTTGTTTTAATCAAATTTCTCTTCTTTTAGTCACGTGATAATTAGAAATAAGTTAATTATTGCTAATAATTGATCTGATGTGGTCCTTGTAAAGGAAATATTTTTTTTTTAAATTCCTATAATCTTATATTGGATTCTTTAGTTTGCTGTAAATTTGATTGGAAAAAAAATTCTCCTCATATAAAAACTTGCAAACCTGATTGTTTTTCTGAACGAAATTTTTTTAATAGATTGATTAAGTGGGATGAAGCTCTTTTATCAATTGCCAATTTGCCACTGTCACTGTTTTTAATTCTGTGAAATATAATATGCAAATACTTTATAGACTTGTAATGCATTTAGTTTAAGAGAGGTGCTTAGACCAAACTTGTTAAAGATAAATAAGATATTTTAATTTTTCTTTTAAAATTTCTTCATATGCATAACCTTTTTATTTTTTTTTAATGTAAAATTTTCCCTTTTCTTTAGAACATACGATGTCAGAGCATTTTTCCTTCTTTATTCTAGATAAAGATGCCATTAAAAATGATAAGCTTTAATTAGTAGTACTCTAGGCATTCTGTGAGAAATAAAAGAAATTATTTATAATATTTTTTTCAACTTGCTATAATAGCTTAGGGTATAGAGTTCAGATTGCAAATCCCCCTTGAAAGTATTCAAGTATGACTCTCACAGTATTGTTCAGGACATAGAAATTTATTTTATTTTATAATTTTTTTGTGATCTTCTTTTTCAATGATTTTTGGATATTGGATCATGGCATTATTTTCCTCAACTCTTATTATTGACTTCCTTATATTTTTCTTCTTATTTGTCTTATCAACATGCTAGTACAAGTAAAAAAGTATTTATCATAGTTCCATTATATCTAAATTAAAACAATTGAATCTTAGGTTCATGTATGATTATAACATTAAAATGATATTTGCTTATAAAGTTTCAATAATAGTAACTTTTAGCAAGTGGTTTATTTTATTTGGTACTACATAATTGAATCAATTTGGCAAGCACTTTTAAAATGTTTTTTTATTTATATGATAGCATGATTTATGTACATATGCAGGCCATAAGACAAAATTATGGGGTTATGGGAGAATTGAATGGAGGAAGTTGAACACATATTTTTAAAAGGTTTACTTTTTTAGGTTGCACAACCGAATTTTTAGGAATATAACATAGGAGGTACTGAGTGATTATTGAATCACTATCATGTCATGTTATAGGGCTTCGAGCCTAGGAGTATAAGCTCGTCCATCATGTTTTTCTTGAGTACCTAGCGGTACAGTCTTAAGCAGTACCAGGCGTCATGAGATTGTTGTTCCGGCTATGTACGGGACTCTCTTAAAATTGGAGATCTTTCCTCATGACAGTTTCAATTTGATTCATAATAAACATCAATCCGATATACTATAATTTAAATGCGTATTTAATTCCATCCACTGCAATATTATTCATTACATGCATATACTATATGTTAATCATTACCTTTTCCTAGAAAGGATAATTAAATCCATGATCTATTTTACAAGACAAGTTTCAAGGTGATCTCATTTTTTTTTTATTTCATTCTTTTTTTATGCATTACATATTATACCACGCACAACATACCTGTGCATTATTATCTCTGTTTTTATAGCATTTACTAGGTCGTTCTAACAATTCTGGTGTGGCACGTCCAGACACAAATTTGCAGGTAATCAATGAGTGAGAAACTTCAAATTTGAAATCATATGCCTAGAAAAGTGAAGGAATTTTATAGATTTAAGTTTTAGAACGCAAAGAGTCTTCTTTTTTCCATTTACTTTCGTAGTATATTAATGAAGAAGATATTGTTTACTTCTATTCATATGTTATGTTTGGATTTGATTCTAAATTATAATAAGACTTCAAGTTGTTTTCTATGTCCGAGATTGTTTTTTATATAAATTCAATAAATTTTTTTGGCTCATGTTATTTCCTTTTCAAAATATGTGTATTTGTTGTGATATGACAGAAATTCATATCCAATGTTTATACTTTTAAGACTTGACGCATTCGTTTATGATACATCGCCGAATGCTATTCATATTTTGGAATAGGGGCATTACACATAGGAAGCACATTGATATCCATTAAAGATTTTGAATGGTGGAATACTAGGATCGGAAGCATGACAAAGAAATATATGAATTAAGCGCATGATAAGAGAATATCAGAAACAACCTTTGTGTTTGGTTTGAAAGAAAATGGAAGAAAGAAAAAGAAAAAGAAAGGGAAAGACAAAAGAAAAGAAAAGGAGGTAAAAATTGGTTTTTGTTTGATATTTGGTTAGCAAGAAAATATTTTCTTTGTTTTAAATTTTCTCTCAAACCAAATAATAGAAAATATTTTCTCCCTCATTTTCTTTTCTTTTCCTTCAATTTCCCTCAAACCAAATAGAGCCTAAGGAAAATAAGTACTTGTCCTCCATGAAACTTTATAAGTTTTTTTTTTTAATTTATATTCATCAACATCTTGTTCCACGGGGTTGGCCTCATCTCCAATAGGGCAACATATGGCCCAGTTTCCATACATAATCCTAGGAAGATTTTTTTTTTTCTAAATTAAATATAATTGAACAAATTAAATTTGACACAAAGAAAATATAAATGGAGGTGATACGAAAGGATATAGATCTAAATAAAGACTTATGCCTCGATAGGAATGAGTGCAGAATGATCATTCATGTGACTCATCCGATGTAATTCTATTTTAGTTAATGTAGCCTACTTCTAAGTATTTGGGATAAAAAACTTAGCTGTTGTTGTTGTAGACACCACGTTAAATTCAATGAGACAAAATTAGTTTAAAAAAATCATTAGCTCACTATACAAAATTTTAAATCAACAATTTGTAAGAAATGCTGAAGATACGGGCTATTGCCTGGTAGTTCTAGGCATGATGCAAAGCTGTTATATTCTATTTGGCCAAAAAGTTTGAACTGAATAACTTAGTCACACCGAATTAATGGGGTTTGGTGTTGGTTTCATTCATAATTTGTTTGATTTGGTTTCTTAAAAAGTTGAAGAAAAAAAAGAACGGAAACCTACTGGTGATCACACTAAAATTCAGCTATCAGCAAAAAGAAGAGGAAAAACAAATTAAAAAAAAAATCTAGTAGTCCGCTGTTCGGACTTCCAGTCCGGACAGTTATTATTTTGTCCGGAGTGTACACTCCGAACAGTGGATTAAAAATTCTGTATGTAAATTGGTAACATTATCAAGTAAAATTAAAACATACTAAGTTATTTAACATATAATATCTACAATTCTTACTGAAATAATTTCAAGTCAGTTTAGATATCTTCAAATCATAATAATATATATATATATATATATATAAAAGCAAATACAAAAGAAATTCATTACAAAGTTTATGATGATTACAAAGAAGTTTATTTTTTAATATTGTTTTCTAAGAAATCATACGAAGGAAGAATTTTTGAGTTGTGTTGCACTCGACGAAAATGGAAAATACAGTGAAAATAAAATGTGTGATAATAAAAATGGAGGAATTTTTTAGTTGTGTTCGATTCCACTCGCTCACAAGCTCTAAGGTTTAATTTGAATTCGTAATGTATGATAATAAAATGAAATTGAAAGGTTAATTCGTCAGTATCCAGTGTGTGGGAACAATTACAACATAGTGCAACAAACATAAAAAATTTATTTTCTATAACAATGTGAATTCATACAATGAGAATTATGAACAAATCAGTCCATAATTAGAAACAACATTACATAAAAAATATATATATATATATATATATATATACAAAGTTTCGTTTGCAGTAAATAGTTCTCAAATAACCATCTAAAATACATTGTTGACAATATCATCCTTGCTCTCCCAGCTACAATATCTCCATTAGCGTCCCCACTAGCGGATGCATAGGGTCGATGCAACAAATATGTTGACAATGTTTCTGAAGAAAGTTCTTTGTAGGCAATCTTATTAATATGTGGACGCATATGAGTTTCTTCCTGCATTTACATATTGTACAGCTGATGGACAAATACGTTTGGTTGTTACTTCAAGTTTTTGTGCACAATCTTCGGAAGTTTCTTGTCCCACATAGAGCATCTCTGCATGAAACATACAACTCAGTATGCCCTTTGAATAGGAAAGTAATAAGTTTAGAATCAAAAGTATAGCTTTTTGGCATGTCAATAACCGGTCGTATGCAATATTAGAAACTAAGAACTAAAGTATAAACAACACTTAAAAAAGTTAAAATTATGCGGAAACAAGGATTATTTCCACCAAAACATTTGGTACATTTGTCAGAATAACAAAATATTCTTCGTCAACAACATGACTAAACATGGTTTTAAACCTCATACGGGATATCGCATCGGACTTTGTCAATTACAGTGTAGGACCTATAATATCAATTTTATCAGTTACAATGTAGGACCTATAATATCAATATTGTTGTTGCGTTAAGACTGGTCGTTCCATTCTGCCGCTTAAGTATTAGGGAACAGTGACCAACACAAAAAAAAAAAACTACTTAGTCAACTTAATTGATTTTAATATCATGATTTACATTTGGTTTTAATACACTAGCTGTGATTGTGTAGATTTTAATATATCCGTTCAAATTGGCTTTGGCTCGTCCAAGCAAATGGGGAATTGTAACAGAAGTTTACATTCTACCCTCTTTGTTCGTACTTCTAACCAAAGCATCAATTTCAAGCAATAAATTGAATCTGTCTACAAATATATACATACATGAAATAAACCTAATAAGTTGCGACTGCATTTGGCTGAAAAGAAAAAAAACTTCGGGCCAAAGCTACCAAGATGAATTTTACATCATGTGGCTCTAAAACACAGCTTTTAGATTTTTCAGGTTAAATTCATGTTAGATATAAAAGGAAAAAAAAAAAAAATCTCTGAAAGCCGACACAAAAACATACACTCAAAATTTACAAATCTATCATTATACAATTGTTCCAGTTGATAAAGAAATTATTGATATAGCAAGCAATCAAATAACCATTTTGGCTGTAGGCTAGTTCATTTACCTAGACTTTGATGCATTCTTTTTTCTATATGGCATGTTTTACCTGTACGCAAGCATTTTTTTTAATACGTCAAGACTCTCAATAAAGTATGCAAATGAACTGAACTATTACATTTTCACATGGTAAGAACAATTACATATGTGTAGTCCAGTGTATTCTGAAACCCACCTAGTATGTCATAAACTTTCAAAACATTTCAAAGGTTGTTTGGCTCGTGAATTTGAAAAATGGATTGGATTTATGCCAGTGCATAGTGCTTACTAATAATTTTTTTTTAATTCGGAAAATGGAGTCGGTGTCAACCACTACGACAATACAACACACTTCTTTTATTAATTAATCAACCATCATGACAATATTAGAAACTTCAAGATATATTAAAATTTACCATTACCATTCACGATTAGAAAATTATGAAATTTTGCATATTTTACGACTAACATTATAATATTTTATTTTTTTATTAATAATAATCAAAGTATAAATTAAAACACCAATTTTTAAGTTTCAATCTTAAATGATGAAAAAATATTTTCTAACTTCAAAATTGAGACCAATTATAGAGTTAATATTTGAGATAGCTTAGATATTGAGTGCCATAGAGTTCTTACCAATTACAAGAGATTTTGAGAAGTAGAGCAAGTAGAGAAAATTATTAGAAAAAAGAATAAATTGTGAGGTAAACTTATAAAAAAAAAATTCATCTATGATAAAAAACCCTCCACCTTCAAAACGCTCTATTCTCAATCTTATCATCAAAACCCCTCCACCATCATCCTCCTCCCCTCTTCCTCCTCTCCAACCTAATAAGATCACCAAATTCAAAAACCTCACATTCTTTACTCCAAATAAAGAGACCAAAAAAAAAAAAAATTAATTTGCTAAATGAGGAAGAGATCTCATCCACATCGACTCAAAAAGTGACGGCAGGACGACGAGCTAGCGGCGTGGGTTGGACCGACAGCAGCGACGGGGGATCGGCGACGAGCAATTTGGAAAGATAAGTGAAGTTGGGTGGAGGAGGAGGTAGGGAAGGGAAGGAAGAAGATGAAGTATTAGGAAAGGAAAGAAAAAAAGGAGTTAGACTTTTAGATTTGAGATATGGCCGACTCTAAAATTGGAGAGTTGAGAGAAAGAAGAATGGAGGTGAGGGGGAGAAGGAAGGGAAAGGGGGAGATAAAGAGAGTGTATATTTTAGGGTTATTTAGCGTGCTTAAAATTATCTCATTTAAAAAAAAAAGGTGAACATGAAAAGAGAGGGTGGGCCAGTATAAAAACTGGGCTCACTGGGTAAAATAGTGTGCCTCTCTAGAAACTCCCCAAATTCAGCACTGCCCCGAAACAAAATTAACAGAAAACCCCTTCCGCTCTTCTCTCTCTTCTCCGTTGAGCCCCCCAGCAGGCGACAATGGCCGCAGAGAAACCGCTGCCCTCTTTCATCGCCGCCCAGCTCAACTATATCCACTCCCACTCCCCTCTCCCCATAAAGGTACCAACCCCAAAACCCTTCTCCTAACCCAAAACCCCTAAACCCTAATTTCATTTTTCTCTCTCATATCATTGTAATTGCAGGTCGATCGAGTTTGGTCCAGCAGCAACGCCTCCCGCTACTCCGACCGCTTCACCTTCTCGATTCCCTTCTGCCTCGATTTCGTCAAGTGTAAGCAATCCCCTCAATAAAACTCAGTTCTTGATTCCATTTGTGTTGTTGATTTGATTGGGTTTTTATGAATTGGTTTAGGGGATATCATGTACGACGCAATGTATCCGTCGGTGCCCCCTGACATTGTGTTTGAGGCTGAAGACGAGGGATTTAATCCGCTGCTCGTGATTGCGGAAGGCGGGGAGAATGGACAGGAGAGGAAGAGTTGCTTGAGGAGCTGGAGCGGCAAAGATCCGTCGAAGCTGCTGGCGCTTGTGAATGAAATTAGGTGGTTTTTTGTTTCTTTGGAGTTTATTTTCGATATAGTTTATTGTTTTTGTTTCTGATTGTAAATTTTAAATCCTTTTTCGTAGGGAGTTGTATTTGGAGTACCATATAAAACGTGTGGGGGAATTGGATGATGAGAGATTGAAATTTGAGACGGATACGATTCTCTCTCGACAGGTAACTCTCCTTGAATTTACCAAGAACATGTGCTGAATTTTTTGCAAAAAAATGTTTTTTTCCTCCCTCTCTAAAAGGACTGGGTAGGAGATTGTAATGGTAAACATTTTAAATATTTCAAAATTGCAAATATGTCTTGTTTAAAGAAAAAAAATAGTAACTGAAATATTCTCCAAAATTGGGAGGTTGGGAGAAAGAAATGTCAATTAAGATGATGGAGGGAAATATAGAATGAGTAGACATGAATAAGAAGAGAGGCATGGTTGGATTTTTTGGGATTTAAAGACTTAGACTGAGTTGATCAGTCAACGGACTAGAAATGTGATTACTTGGCTGAGGAGAATAAGAGATGCACTGGAATTCATTGCATAAGGGAAAATTCAGTAAGTGCTAACAGGTTGCAATTATGCTTAAGTTTATATTTTGTAATTGCAAGCAAAACATAACTGTTTAGTTCACCTCATGATAGTTCCAGGAATCTGAAACTTATATATTAATAAATGTGTGAAAAGTTAGTGTAGCGCTTAAAGATAATCTTAGGCAACCCATATGCAACCAAGATTACCCATCCTCGTAAATATTTACTCTATTGCTTCCTATTAAGAACTTTTTTTTAGGCTATATCTCAAGTTTATATTTCTTCTCATCTCAAGTTTATTTTTCTTCATATCAAAAATATGGTAGAAGTAATCAAATTAGTTTGCAAACTTGGTAAGATTTCAAGCTTGAGGGGTTCATTGGCATTTTAAAAAAACCATTAGTCTAGCTTGGTTCTGACTTCAAAAGGTCATATTTTTTTGCCAAATCGTGAACACATCCCAAAATTACTCGTCAGGAGATCAACATGTTAAGTGACTTGACTAATACCTTCGATAATTGACTAACAATTTTATGCAATTCTTTAAGCGAGTGATGATAGCTTAATTCATATGTTTGTTTTTACTCAGAAGTTCAAACTTTTACCGCATTTAGTCATACATTAATAACAACAACAATAGAAAGAATGACAAAACAAGAACAAAGCCTTATATCCTAGTCCGTGGTGAGCTACATAAATCCTCATTTGTCCATTCACTTCTATCGTTGGTAACCTCCTTGACAACGATGACAACAACTAAGCCTTTTATTCAAAGTGTTTGGTATATGCTATATAAACTAGAAAAGTAGAAAGCATCATTCACTTGGATGATCATTCTTCACTCATATCTATCGAGCAATATGCCTTCAAAGGCCTTTATCACCATATCTTTTCTTATCACCTTACATTTTTGTTTTCCTTGATTGTTCCTTTACTCTTTTAACTTTTCATACATTGATAAACTCCACTCATCGGTGCATCAATAGGCCTGCATTGCATATGGTTAAACCATCATAGGCATTTTCTCTCATTTATTATTCTATAAGGGTTACACTTAGCTTAGCAAGAATATCCTCATTTCTCACATTATATCTCCTAATATTATCACACATCCAATGAAATATGCACATATTTGCTACGCTCATTTTCTGTGCATGTCACTTTATAGACCAACATTTCGTGTTATATAACAAAACCGGTTTAATAGCCGTTTAAGAAAAATTTCTCTTCAATCTTAATAGAATGTTAGAGTCGCTTTAAACTCTGATTACGTTATTCCATTTCAATCAGCTAGTTTTGGATCTTATGATTGACATCACTATTGATTTTTCAACCTTCTTCGATAATAGAATTCAGGTAACTAAGTTGGTTGTTCATTAGTATCTCACATCCGTATAGTGTCACAACAATATTGTCTTGTGTCATTCGTTTACTGAATTTGCAGTCTGTATACTTTTTTTTCGACCTACTTAATTTAAAGCCTCGAATTTTAAGATTTGTCTCTATAACTCATATTTGACATTTATCCATGCTCTCGTCTTATTAACTAAGACGATATTATCAATAAATAGTATGCACCGAGGTATTTCATTCCAAATAGATTTACAAGGTTATTCATAATTATGACAAATAAGAGTGATCTCAACGCAAACTCTAAATCACTTATTAGGCCGCACAAGTTCAGAGATTTGGCAGTTCTTTGTTGTACATGTTTTTGATTATGCCAATATACTATGGGGACTTCCTTCTTCGTCATTGTCCATCTTGGTATCTCTTTCGGTACCTTATTATAGGCATTTTTTCTAAATGTCAAATTGTTAAAAATCGCCATTTATTTGTTTAAAGGTGTGTTCCAAATTTGGTTAGTCTTCTAATCTTAGTCGTTTCTTCAACTAATAGCCTATCTTAATTGAGACGCTCGTTAGTTTGTATTGCCTGTACTGACCGCCTCAAGTTATTCCCCTTCGTCCAGAGTTGATGCAACAACTGAGTTTATAGAATGACTCATTTCTTTTTTTTTTTTTGTATAGGTATGTTTCGTGATTGTAGACATTTAGGTCCTTAAATCATATAAGATTATATAGCTATTTAAAATTTGTCTCCATGAGTTCTCCATTTTCTTTTAAGCTATCAGTGAGTGTTTAAAAAATAACTTGAGCTAAGACGAGGAAGATGGGAATGATTCCCATGAAAAGCAGTGTGAGAAACTAGATTTCCAATGCATTACATGATGTTCATTATTACTCTTAAAATCTTAGATTAGCATGAGTAATGACGCATACATCTGTTTTT
The DNA here is from genome assembly GCA_036321105.1 of Dracaena cambodiana. NCBI lineage: Eukaryota > Viridiplantae > Streptophyta > Magnoliopsida > Asparagales > Asparagaceae > Dracaena > Dracaena cambodiana. The sequence goes on from JAYEPQ010000015.1 coordinate 5,027,610, forward strand.
ATATGGTCTTGAGCCATTTCTACCATTCTAATACCAATCCGTTTTAAGGGGTTTGCATGTGGGTATTTTGTGTTTGGCCCACGTTTACTCTCTGAATATCTTTTTGCCCTAATACGCATCATGCATAAAAAATAGACAGATTTTCGGACTTGCAAATAACTTTTGCTGGTATGAGGTATTCTCACATGACCATAGTTTCGCTTAATTTTCCCATATTTACCCTAATGGTTAAATATGTTTTCACATACCCTCCAACCAACAATTTTCTATTTAGCAGATGTACCCTTTTAATGAAGTTCTACATGGAGCAAACACTTTCAAATGAATTTTGCACTTCATAGAGACTAATCTTCTAATGGATTAGCACTTCATGTACATAATTTCAAATGACCAGTTCTGAAAGTAAAACTCATTGTGTAACCTTTTGAGGACACTTCGTTAAATAACTGCTTCGAATAACATAAATGTTGTATAACCTTGCAATTTTTTGGGTTATAAAATGTTATTTTATGTTATGTTATATCATAACTTGATTTCATTATTGTTTCTTCCTGAGCATATAAATCTCGTGACCCCACCCCTCAATAAGGACGTTATTTCTCTCAGTTAGGCTCTAGCCCTATTTTGTCTCGACCTCAACTCCCTTGCTGATTTGGACATAATTTGTGACTGTTGATCTCAAAACTGACTTTGAATGCTACAATGATTCTCAACCTCAAAACTGACTTCAATTTCCTACTTTGACTATTGACACGCTTTTGTCTTCAACTCCTACCCTTTTTCTAAGTTCCAACTTTTAACCTCAACTTTAATAATTTTAAGCAAAATTCTTTGTCTTTTGATAATGTTAAAAATAGTTTTCTATATACTGAAGTTATTGTGCACACATTTATATTTATTTTGAATAAAAAAAACCTATTTAACATACATTATGTGTTATGCTATATGAGGTATAATCTTTTTAGAGGTCAAGCGTTGCATTTGTGCATTATCATTCATTTTCAACATTGCGAAGGCATATTATATAGACATACACACCTCAGTGTGTTAAATTTTGTAGCTTACATGTCTAGCACTCTGAATATGCCTTCATATGTGTTTGTTGTGATGAAATTCAGATTGCTTACTGTTTTCAGTCTTCTAATGCTGCAAATTTTAAGCTTTTTGTTGGACTTGAAAATCTAGTTTGTAGTTGTTTGTAAGAAGTATCTGGAAGCATCTTGTAATCTACTTTTTTTATTCATTGCCTGTACTGATTAGATTCCTAGTGTGATCCACAATACCATGCCTGTTAATGGCATTGCTTAAAAAATGAGATTTCATTCTTTACTTGTAGTGGAGTTCAATAATCAAGAAAGAAATGACAAATAGGAGTTTTTTTTTTAATGTTGCATTTGTTCTAAATACTAGGTTACTTTGAAACATTGGCATATAGAAGAACTCAAGCAATTTATGAGCTGCATATATGTAGAGTGATTGTTCAAAATGTAGATGATAAAATTGGAAATGCTAATAACGAAGAAGTCTGATGAGGAGTAAAATACTTGAGAGAGAAAAGAAGTGATTACCTGGGTGAAGCTTTGAATTTATTGAATATGTCACTCTGGAATGTGTGAACTATAACCATGGTTGCACCCCTCCTTCCTCTAAGAAAGAAAAATTAGTGAGTGGGTGCGACACATAAGTGTGTTGGGGTTTGGTTTTTTTGTGTTTGTGTGTTTGAGGGTGGGGAGGATGAAGATATGAGATGGATCCGAATTAAATGGTTACTAATAATCCTGTCAGATTTCAGTGAGTCCTGTTGGGTGTTTGCAATCAGAGGTCCCCGGTTCAGAAACCGAGCTTCAGCCGCTGTTCAGAAAAGGGGAAAAAAAAAACTTCTTGCTTTTGCTTGGTTGTTGGTTTATGTATGAATAGTAGAATTATGATAACTTCAAATTTGTTTTGGTTCTAGTGTATTAGAGTTCTTGATTCTTGCAGCCTTTTTCACTAAAAGTTTTTTGTTGATTATCAACTTTACTTCTATGAAGCAGGGAATTGAAGTGTGTGTGATCTCTGGACCTGAAAGAGTATGCTCCTTTCATAATTGCTATTGTTAACACTGCTGCCAAAAAAGTTAAAGAACTGAAGATTTTCAGTAATATAAATTTTTTTCTGTATAATTTACTTCTAATTTGATTTAGGCAGAGGAAGTTAGGTTTGCTGTTCCTTTACTGGATGCAGTAGATTTGAACAAATTGGTCCCTGGGTGCCCTTGGAGACGTCAGCAAAAATTCTACTTACAGGTTATCTCTTGTCTTCTTTTATGTTTGGAAGTTAACTGAATGCAATCTACTGCACTACTATAAGTTAGGTTTTCCTAGGTATCCTTTCTTGAAGCTTTGCAGTATCACCTCCAATTTATGTAATAGTTGATGTAAAAATAGTTTTTCTTGTTTCTCGTAGTCTGAGGCATTTTCCCTACAAGCCAACATAGCCGTGAAGACGGAGGCATTTTCCCTGCAAGCCAACATAGCCGTGAAGAAGGCAAATTATTGTGAATGAAATAGCTTAGGTTCCCTCATAGCAGAAAAATCAGGCATCCAAAGTTTACTGGTTTACAGCTGAACTTCACAAGCCTAATGATGCACTGGATAGATAGTTGGAATAGGAACTTGGTTGAATGTTATGGATCTATATAGGACAGCTTGGTTTTGCAAGCCTTTTGTTTAGTTCCTTTCTTTTTCTGCACTCTCTTTTGGCATTTCTTTAGAAAATCATGCTGATGGTTTCTTTCATCATGTCACTCGACATTTAGAATGGATAATCATGTGTTATCACATGACATCTAGAGAGCCAAGTCACTCAGCTACACATGTTATGTAAATGACCATATTTCTGCGCTGTTTACGTACATACTTAAAAGTAGGGAACTGCTTGCACATAAACATTTGAATGTATGTACAACCATACATGATAGGTATCTGCACCTCCCACACCTTCGTGATGCACAGCTAGTACAAACATGAAGAGCAATCTACTAAACCTAGAGATGATTAACGAACATGGTTGAGTTGTTTGAACCTTGGGTAGCAATGAGCCAAACTTCTTATTTTCTTTAAATTTGACCTTCTAGGTTCCTTCCAATACATGGAGTCTTTATGTAAAGCAGAAATTTTTCCTAGTACTCGGATTGTATGTGAAGCATTCTTCAGACAATCTTAGAAGCCAAATATGGCTTATAATGAGTATTTATTGTCCATTTTCGTTTGTAGTGCTTGTTAAATCAAACTTATTTTCTTTAAGTCTGACCTTCCATAACTTCTTCCCATATATGGAGACTTTGGGTAAAATGAAAATTTCGCTAGCATTTGCGTTGTATCTCACGCGTATAAATGTTTGACATTTCTTAGAAGCCTAATATGGCTCATAATGAGTGAATTATCTTAAAATGGACAGTGCCATATCTCAACATGAACATGGGATTTTCTCTAGTAATATTCAAGGTCACTATTCAAGGCAATTAAATAAAGATAATCAAAGATGTTTGCTACACCAGTATACCTCCATTTCAATTTGTCTCTGTGAAGATGAATGTAAGAAATTTTATTCCCCTTCCTTTGGACTCTTTTTTAGCTGGTGATGGAGATTGCCCATTGGCTATAAAGGGCACAACTGACTGATTAGGTTTGCATATGCACCAAACGGCCCATGGTGTATGGAAAGTTCCCTTATTATCCATATCTTCTTTGCACTGCATTCTAGGAGCAACTTAAAATGTTGCTTGCCAATGTTACAGTTAGATGTAAGTGGAGTTTTCTCAATCTATAAATGTGTTAAATACATCCATGTCTGAGTGTAATATCCTGGTTGATCTGCTGCCTGATCTGCTTCCACACAGTATTTGATACTGGTGGGGTTTTTGTGAGATACATGGTTTTGATGACTCTGATTAAAGGGATATAACAAAAGAGACCTTTATTATCTATCGATCCCTAAAAGGTCCTATTTATAGTTAAATATCAAGTTAGTCCCTTTTCTTTCTCAATAGATTATGGAGATCCTCAGGGACCTAATTAAAATATTAACAAGTTATACTAAAATGACTAGTTTAGCCTTATTTTAAAATTCATTTTTCATTTGTTTATTTTACATGTAAGGTGTGGTTGTTCTTTCACCATATAATGCCTCATTCTTTTCATTTTTGAGAAAAGCCAGTAATTAAAATTAAAAGTGCCAACAAAAGCGAAAGAAGAATATTGAGAGGGCTAAGGAGGGGCATATTAGTAATTTGACTTATTAATATTTTAATTATGTTCATTAGTAGTCAGGATAGCTTTTGGTTTTAAGAGAAGGAACTAGGAACCAAGTTGGCATTTTGTTACAATAAGGATTTTCTTGTGTTAACTAACTAATGAACGACTATTATGTTCTAATTCCCTGATGAAATTGGATATCATGGAGGTTTGTTGGTTTGGTGATTGAATCTTATGATAGATCACAGCTTATTTACTTTCTAAACGCGGATGTAGTAGTTTATTTTTTCTGGATCATGATTCGTGATGGGATCCTTGGTTGCTTTATGTTTGATAACTTTATTCTGAACGTAGACGCAGACATGTTATCTAATTTAGTTACCCCAAGTGTTATAATATTATGGTTTTTTTTTAAAAAAACGTATAGGAGGTTAATTCAAATATTTGGGAGTTTAAAGATGAAAGTTGTTTCATATCCCTCGTTTGACTCTTATTTTCAACTAAGACCTTGATTAACCTTTCAATTGGTTTGGCCCTCTTTCAGGAGGTTAATTCATATATTTGGGAGGCTAAACCATAGGAATAGTGGGCTACATTAAAGTTTGATTAGTTGAAAGCAATGTTTAAAATAGCAATAACGATAACGTAACTTTTTGTCTTTGTTAGGTTATGCCGTATATAGCGTAATGCATAACGTAAGTTATGCAAATTTCTATTTATTTAATTAAAAATAAATATAAAACTATATAAAATATTTTTTATAAATTCAAAAAATAAATTTAAAATATATAAAAAAATATAAAACCATTTTCTAATATATAATTTATTCTAATGTTATATTAAGTTTTACAATAATTTTCATATTTATTTTCATAAATTATATTAAGTCTCCAACCGTAATTCCAGTCATCATTTAAACAAGATAACAAGATTTTAATTTTTTTATTTCAATCCCAGTTATTAGCATTGTTATAATTTATATTATGTAATGTTCAATTTATTTTATTTATAATTGTTGATTTTAGTTCAGTTAAAAATTCAATAAAATCAACAAGATATTTCAGCAACCGGAGAGGATTTATAACAAGCGAACAAGGAAATAATCGCAAATTAATAAGTTAGCAATTCCACAAATAATTAAATAAGCTAACAACTAATCAAGAAAATTATAACAATTCGCTAATAAACAAAATAATAATCAACAACAATATAGAAATTATTAAAAAAATTATTGTAAATAACGTAATATAACGTAACGTAACGTTACGTAATATAACGTAAAATAACATAAAAAAACGTATTGTTATAATGCATTGAGTTATTTTCAATTGTTACGTAGCGTTGGGGTCCCGTTAGGTTACATAACGCAATATAATGGGTTTCATATCGTGTTATTTTCAACCAATTTTCTCCTCAAATTCAGAATCAGACAAGGGGCCTAAACTAAATTTTCCTTTTTTCAATAGTCATATTTACGGAGTCTTATTTTTTAAAAAATCTACATCCATGTATCCAATATCCTATCACATCTATATTGCACATGTAATAGTCATTTATGGAGTCTCCATATTTGCCTTGCTTAAATTTTAGATTTCCAGTTCATACTCTATCGTGTCCTTATAGTGTAGCTGTTTCTCTGTAATATGGATTGTCAGTTTGATGTGTATTAGTTGAGAACTAAGGCTAAATTCTTGCGGAATGGCATGACAGGGATTTCCCAATTTGGCAATTTTTTTTGGTTCTTCATGAGACCAAGCCATTAAGTCTGGTTCAAGTCCTACAATGTCCCCTTTATTGGTTGCTTCTGATCCTTTTAGCTCAGAAGAGCAACTTTTGAGCCCAAATATTGATGGGGTTCGTCGGAGCATGGGAAGAAGTTTTATGCAGGGTGCATGAAACTTATAGGAATGAATATACCAATCTAAGGGTATACAAAATTCTTATGATAATATATTTTAGCTTATGTGATTGTTGGTGGTGAATACACGAAAAACTTGCTAGCCTATAAAATGGAAGTTGTTTTTTTAATTTATTTGAGGTTATGTTGGATAGTATTCTCCACATGCATTAAACATGAATATTAAAGTTGGAGCCAAATGCCAAATTTTATTACCCAATCTAAATTAGGGTATACTTGAAAAAATGCATGACTTTTTTGGGTATTTTGAAGGGGCATTTGTGAGTAAGGGACATTTGTGAGGGAGAAAAATCAGTTCTCAAATCCAATTGCCAGCCCCCCTAAGGTCTAGATTTATATAGTGGATACTTGCATTAAGTTTATGATGTTAAACCTGCCATTATTCTTCCCATCCACCAAGAAACTTGGGCTTTGTGCTATATGCATTTTTTGTTTCTTTGCTGCCATAGGGTTTACTGCATGCCGTAGGGTTTACTGCATGTTCTTTGATTAGCTCATGGATGCTAAAAAGAAAAAAATTGTATAGATTTTCCATCTTAACTTTCAATATGTTGCAATTATTACAGGTGGCCTTTCCTGTTAGCAGAGGGTACTCCGCTGCACCTTCTACTCCGCGTATAAAATTAGTTTCTTCTCCAGATTTGAAAACTCTTATGGCTCCTGAAGATATCAAGCTTCCTCTATGGGTAGATGGGATGTAAGTTATGCTGTCATGTTTTTATAATGCTTCTGTATGTTTACCTCACAAAAGCCCGAGTAGTGGAAGTACATTTCAAGCAAGAGCATGAATACTAGTTGTCTATCAGCTGCTGATTGTCATATTTTGTTTAAAATTGTGCTTATGAAAGGTGTATGGCCGAATATTTACCAACATTAGAAGACAACCTCAAAGTTCAGGTAGGTCATATTTTCTCCTGGATATCAATTATATTTATTATATGTTTTTAACTAATTTTGTAATAGTCATTAATTTGATCGAAAATAGTACATTGAAGAGTTAGTTCCTCAATAATGCATTAAGAATCACATCTAAATCAGCAATTTCTCCATGTATCATTGATATATGACCTCTGATTGAAACAATTTAATGATTTCGGTCTATCTATTATTTTCTTTCTATGATCCTTGATAGTGGATTAAGCATACAAACTAATGACATATGTGATTAAGTGTTTGCTTTTACTTCAATTTTGAGCCTCCAAAAGTAAGATTCATGGTCTAGAGCCCAAGTCATTAAATTTTCCATGTATCTTTGATATGTGATTTATTATTTAATACATATTAATGCACATACTGCGATTTGTAATTTGTAAATGACATCTATTCTACAAGTTAATACAGAGTGAGAGTACAACTGAAACATAAAGGACAAAGCTCTCGGAAACAATAAGTCACTAGTTATTGTGCTTGATACTCTGATAAATTATAAGGTAATAGAATTCTCTGTTCTTTGCCCGAGTTCATTATTGGGTGGTACCTTTTATTTTATAGGAACTATACTTCTTGATTATACAAACTATAAAATACAAAGTAATAATTCTATATCTTCATCCCTGAGATTTCAATTGTATTTGGCTCCTAGGGGAATCTTAAGTTCTTAACCCTGTGATACTTTACTTCTCTGCTATATAACATGGGTACGTCAAAACATTGGTGTATCCATGCTGGACACGTGTCTGACATCGATGTTATACCTGCACCAATAGATGCCCGATACTGACCCCATACTTGTACTGTGCACGTAACTGATGCTTCTTTGGACACTTCTTCGACATATATTGAACACTTCTTAAGCATGCCCTTAGTTTTATAATGTATTTTTAAGTTAAGACACTTTTTTGGGCATGCCTTCTCCATATGTATATTTCTCACACTTATTTGATTACTTTACAAGTTTGAGTCATATGTTATTTTTATTTTATATTAAAACCATTTAGCATAGTAGGACAATCATGATACTTGGATGAAAAAAATTCAATAATGATCTCATCTTGACTATATATTTAAACTTGTAGTACTAGATTTTATTTCTTTTTTTAATGTTTTGTATCTCCATATGGGCATTTTACAAATTTTACGTGTTTTGTACCCGTACACATACCTGTCCCCATGCCCCTGGGCGGACCCAGGCACTTAAGAAGGGGGGAGGGGAGCGAAAACACAAATTTAAAAGTTTTGCAATAGTTATCCTATAATGTTTTTAATATTGTTTTGTAAAATAACATACTTAGCAACAATTATATACATACGTTGTGCGGTAATGCTGAGTTATTTGGTGGTCGAGCTACATCACGCCCCCACCGGAAGCTCGAGGGCAGAAGCACTGAAATAAAATTAGATTATGTGCTTCTATCATATACCTATTGTGTAATTTTTTATTTCATTATGAAACTAAACAACAAACACGTAGAAATTGAATATCTTGTGAAATTAATTTGAAGTTAAAGTTTAAATATAAATCTTATTGTCTAAAAGTTAATCTTATTCAAGCATAAACATCAAGCATCAATTATAAGTATAATTATCAAGATTCAAGTATAAATTGACATGATTCAACTTTTTCTTGCCAAGTGCCAACAAATAACAATGCCAATAGTCAATAGAAATCCAAATACACTCCAAGATCTGTATTATAGTTTGTCTTGAGTCTTGACTCTTGGGAGGCAGTCATAAAATTAAAATTTTAGGGAGGGCGAGGTTGAAAAAATTCGAGAACATAGGAGTTATGTTGTTTTTTTTTAAGGGGGGAAAATGCAAAACCCCACCACCAACACAATGAACCAGCCCCCCAACCCCACCAACCCCCACCCCACATGCACACACACTACATTCTTGGTCTGTCTATGTTTGTGCTTCATACCTTCTCTGATCATCAAGGTTTTAAAGGGACCAACCTTATACATACCTTCAGAGTGTTTATGGCTACTAATTGTCGCACCTTCTTTCATATCAACGATGATGGTAATAATTGTTTATGTACTCATGTTCACATGCCTGCATTAATACTAATAAATATAGTGTTCTTTCTTTTTGGTGTGCTTATTTGCATTACCTCAGACATAATTGTGTAACAGTTGTGTTCTTAAGAACTTTCAAAAAACGATCAGCCTCTCTCTGTCTTACTGCCCCTCACACACAAGCACACAGTGTATATGTAGGTTTTTTCCTAATGCATTCGTGAAGCTGCAAATCAGTTCTTGTGTATTTCTTTGTACCTATGACTTACTGGAGCTCCTTTTTTAGGTGGTGGAGGCAGTTGCTGCAATTGGTGCCCGGAGACGTTTTATTGAGGCTTTAGCTCCAGTTTTTGGAAGGCCTGTAGAAGCTGATTCGGTATCTTTTGTGGAGAAATTCATCCTATTCTCCCTAGTCTCTCTTGTGTTTTTTTGGCTTTGGAACATTTTCTAATCAATTCGTCTATCAGGTTTTTTGCAGAAAAGCATCGATTCTTGCTTGCTCAGGGGTTTTCTCATTTCTGGTATGATATAGAGATATTTAAGTTTTTAACACATATAAGTGGAGCAGTTCACTTTGAGCAAATCCTTAGATGCAAAACACAGTAGCATGAAGTTTATAGTGAGCATGTTTTAGTGGTTGGGTGGAATGTGACTTGTTCACTTTCTAAACTCTTAATAATGCAAACACCTGGAAGCATTTTTGTTAATTATTTGCACCTTGTATGGCACATTTATGCAGAATATAGATAGATATCTAAGCACATCTTTATCTCCCTCCCTCTCTCTCTCTCTCTCCCTCCCTCCCTCCCTCACACACACATTCTGATAGATATGTATGCATCTTTTACGGAATGATGCTTACAGAAGGGCAGGGTTTGAACCCAAAACTGTCCGCACAAACATATGGCAAACACTAATTTGAGAACCAAGCAGACAACCATGATGTACAACATCCAAAAGATCTAAATATTGAAAATTAAATTTCTATGCAATTTATATTATGTGCATCACTATGAAGAGAATGAAACATATGTTAATCAAAGTTCTGCTTGGAAAAATTGCAATCCACTTATTTGGTCCATAGTTCCTTTAATATGCAGATTATAATTAATATCTTTGGTTTTTGAAGTCATAACCCAACTCATGGCCTAGTTGTTTTACAAACTTAATACTTCCAGCTTGTGAACACTTTACTGATAGGTATGAGACTGCTAAAGCCAATGTTCTGAAATGCGTTTTCAGTATGCGTGCGGTCGAGGACCGCATAACGCATAATCGGATTACGCGCCGATTATGCGGATTATGCGGAATTATGCGGAATATTAATATTTTAATATATATATATAATAATTATAAAAATAGATATATTAAGTGCTATAAAACTCTAAAAAAATATAAATAATAACTGTAAGCATGTAAAATGAAGATAAATTGGCTATAATCCAATTACAAATTACAAAATTATAAGATGCATGTACAAAATTACAAATTACAATGAACATATGACAATAATCCACATATTGCTAATACAAGATATGTGTATGATAAGTTTCAGTTCGGGGACTTGTGAAATTCCAAAAATTCAAGATGCATGTACGGTTTGGATATAGAAATAATCAAGTATTAAAGAAATTAAAATTGATAAAAAAAGTTTGTGTTCACATAAGCTTGAAAAAACTTTCTAAATTGTTCAGCAATTACTGCACATACATACCAATAATCAAGTACAAATAGAAATTAAATTGCTAATCAAGTCATTAAACAGTACATTACTCATCAGTAATTAAATCCAACAAATTTTGAGCAAAATTCAACTTCTTTATCAATTTGTACTGCAGAATTATTTCAAAAGAATTTAGCTATTATTTCAAATTATTGATATTTGTACTGTAGAAGTGGTGTGGTCATCGATGAAGGTGAAGAACAAAAAACAAAAAATTGGCTAATGGAGGTGAAGAATCAAAATAATGCAGTGGCTGAATCTCCCCTTTTTCCAAATTAACTCAAATCTTTAATTCTACTCAGTTAACAGTTAACATAAAAATTGTCTAACTCATTTTACCCAAATAAAACCCTAACCCTAATTTTTCCAAATATTTTCTTTCACCAAAAAATTCAAACCCTAAAATCAACTCAGTTTACTCAAAATAATCATCAAAAGTATTCAAGAAGGATAATACCCAAAAAAAAAATCCATCAAAACCCTAAAGAGATCCAAAATTTTAACTGAAAAAAAAAAAAAATTTACCTGTGTCGTCGCCGCCGCCGCCGTTGGAATACTCGCCTTGAGGACCGCAGCCGCCGGAGGAGATGTCGTCGGGTCGCCGGTGAGATTGGAGCGGGGAAGGGGCGATCAGAGAATTAGGGATTTTTTTCCCCCGCTGGGCTCGAGAGCTTCGATTCGGGATCGAAGAGGAAGGAAAATAAGTAATGGGTTGCGGGTACGGGTCGGGTTTTGGGTGCGGGTCGGGCGGATTTTTAACGTTCGAAACCCGTAACCCGTTTGTCCGCATAAGTGGACGCATTCTTCTTTTTCTACGCGTTTTGAGGGCGAAAACGCCTATGCGACCGCATATGCGCCCGCATAGGGCGTTTTTTAGAACACTGGCTAAAGCATACATACATATCTTGGATTGGTTTGCCCATTTGCTTGTTGGTGCTGTGCATGGATGTATATGTCTGCACAGATGTGAGTGCATATGCCCACATGTGCGATGGGTGTTCCCTTTCTCACATGGGAAGGGGGAATTTGCATATTCTTTAACGTATGATAGAATTCAGACCATTAGAATCATACCATTCACTTTCTATATGTACGAGTTTCCTGAAATCAAAGAGATTTTTATCATGTGCTTAATTATTATCCAATACTCCCATGCATAGTTTATGTGATGAAATATCTACTTATCATTCAAAACCATTTAACAATGCACTCGTTGCTATGTTGATATTTGGGTAGACGGGTACATTCCTTTGTTCGCCTATAAAATATAGCTGTTGTGTTAACTTTTGGAAAGTTCCCATGTTGCATACCTGTGAAACTCTTGAGGACATGGCACTTGAGCTCCCTGTCTATGTAACTTGATGGGCCATGTGTTATGACTATTAAATTTTAATGTGTTTGATACGCAATACTAAGAGATGTTTACATAAACTTGCACTCTACCGACCAATAAAAATTTAAAATTTAGAGCAATTGGAAAATATTTTTAAGACATGTTTACAACTTGTGACGCTAGCCAAGTTGGATTGTCGTTTCTTTCATGGAATAGTTTGATCTTAAAATGGGGCAAACGGTATGTCTCAATCATCTCTAAGTCTTAGCTCTTTTTGTGATTTCATACTGCAAATCAAGAATGTTGCTCTAAACATTAGTTTATTTTCATCTGGAACTTTCCCCAGTCCAAATTTCAAAGAGTTTCCATTAAATTTATGTAATATGCAGATCTTTGTACTTTGAGGGCGTAAACATTCTTATTGAGGAAATAAACATATAAATGAATTGCTGAATAATCAAGCTTAAGAAGCTACAAATTACTCTTCATGTAAAATGATGTTATTTAGTTTTCACGAACAATTGGAAGGTTTTGAGTTGGGTGAGATGGAGGCATTGATGCATCGAGATTTAATTTTAACTTTGTCCATATCCCAATCATCATCATAATCATAATCATTCAAGCTTCTGCTCGGCCACTTTGATTTTCCTTTTTAGTCCATCTACAAATATACAACACTAATTTAATGTTCTATCAGTATGAGAAACAACCTCTGTCATCATTGTCATCCAAGCCCTTATCAAAATGGTTTTGGCTATCCATAAATGATTGAACAGTTTTGTGATCTGCTTCCAACCTAATGTCAACCCTTGATTTAGTATCAAATCCCCGGCCAAGGCAATTTTGGACAAGTAGTTTCTCATCATCCTAAAATGCCAGTTCTTTTCCATCAAGTTCACTTAGAGTGGGATAGGCTACAAGAAGGCAAAAGATGAAAGATTTCAGAATCTCAGATAGGGAAGTATGTCCAACTCTATGATACACAAGCCAAATAGAAAAAAGATTCCTATACCATGAGAATGAATCGTGTGTTTGAAATTGCCAATTTGATGATATGCCTGTATATTTTTCCTTGATAACTGGCATATCTTTCAAATTGGATCTGTATGCGGATTCTTAATGATATCCTTACTGTCCAAAAAAAAGGAGAAAAAAAAAAAAAGAAAAACAATATCCTTGCTGTCTTCTTTGTCCTTGAACTGCAGGTATCCCTGGTAGTCAACTCCTGTTCTATCTTTGTGGCATGTCCCTTTACATTGTTCCCATGCCAGGATTTTTTTTAACCATCTTGTGACTTGATGAAAGTGAAGGCTAATTAATTTGGCTTATGTTTACTTGTTTTCAAATTAAACATGGATGGAGGTGATACACAAAGATATAGAGTCTAGAGGTTTAAATAAGGAGATATTACTTGATAGAAATGAATGGAGAAGGAATATCAAGGTGATCGATCCGGCGTGATTCTTTTTTTGGTTTATGTAGCCTACCCCAAATACTTGGGATAAAAGGCTTAGTTGTTGTTGTTGTTTACATGTTTTCAAATTAAAATTGTTCTCCAAAGCATATTTCGATAGGAAGAGCTTAAATTATGATGATATACTTTGTTGTTGAATGCGACCGTAACATTCCGTTAAGATTGAAGGGAAAATTTTATAGGACTGCTATTAGGCCAGATTTGTTATATGGCACAGAATGTTGGGCTCTAAAGAAAGTCATTCACAGAAGATAAGTGTAACAGAGATGCACATGCTCCGCTGGATATGCGGCAACGTTAGGAGAGATAAAGTGAGAAATGAAGATATACGTGCTAAGATAGGTATAGCTCCCATCGATGAGAAGATGCGAGAAAACCGATTACGATGGTTTGGTCATGTACAATGTAGGCTTACAAATGTACTAGTTCGACAGATGAGAGTTTATCAATGTAGGATAACCTAAAAGAACGAAGGAAAGGTCGAAGAAAACATGGATGGAAGTGATACGAAAAGATATGAATTTTAGAGGTTTAAATGAGGAGATATTACTTGATAGAAATGAATGGAGAAGGACTATCAAAGTGATCGATCCGGCGTGATTCTTTTTTGGTTCATGTAGCCTACCCCAAATACTTGGGATGAAAGGCTTAGTTGTTGATGTATACTTTGTTGTTGAAATTTGATCTGACCTAGGAGCTCAGACATTAAGTTTTTTTCCTGCCATTCTCAGCAGCTACTGTCTAATAACATTGCAAATATCAGGCCACATTCCTATGTAGGCAAATCAGTTATCTGTGCAAGGGCTAGTCTTTTCATGGCTTTACAATAATACTCCTGTAATCAACTTGTTTCTAGTTTACAGTAATGTATGGAAATATATTTGAATTGATTGAATTTTAACCAATGATTAACTCCTTTTAAAGCAAAAAACTAAACTTCTATTCATATCGTTTACAGATTGCTTTACCCATACTCTCTTTTGATGATAGATGGTGCCTTCTAAAATGGCAAGAAGATGACTTTGAGTTTCAAGTTTTAATATATCCCTGGAGAAAAATGTTTCCGAGTCAACATATCTTTATTGTATTTGCTTTTAACCCTTACGAAATTTTTCCTTGAAATCTCCCTGTTCTGTCATAGGTTGTATCCCTAACTGCAGTGTTGCATGTTGAGCTCTTAAGGTTCTTGTTTGGTTTGCTTGAATGGTACAGTCAGTTATCAGTTTAAACTTGTTCAAGTTTAATTTTGGCATACTTGGAATTGTGGACAAGGATTTAGTGAACTTCAGGAGTACCATCACAGGTCAATGACCATTAGCAAATCTAAATGCATATGGAGCAATATTTGCAGGTAGTTTACCTGCTATATTTTCCTGTTCAAATTGAGGAAAGATTATGAACTGGTGTGATCATGTACATCAAATAGCTATGAAGGCTCCAGGAGGGGCACTTCTCAGTTGCATCTCTTGCATCGAGCAGTTAAGGTAAAGGGCATGGGCAAAGTTGAAACTTTTCAGTTCATCGTTTGCAGAGGGAATTAGGAAAACAGAAGGGTAGGAGTTGAAATAATATGGAAGTAACTTAGAAATGGGACTGGGCAATTGTCTTTTATTTCAAAAATGTGACAGCTTCTTAA
This sequence comes from Dracaena cambodiana, assembly GCA_036321105.1. NCBI lineage: Eukaryota > Viridiplantae > Streptophyta > Magnoliopsida > Asparagales > Asparagaceae > Dracaena > Dracaena cambodiana. Next base: position 5,042,886 of record JAYEPQ010000015.1, read on the forward strand.
TTCTTATTACACTGGAATTTTGCCTTAGAAGAAAGGATGCATAATGTCTGCACCATGTATCTGGCAAACGGATGATTCAGATGATGGTAACATCTTTCGGACAGTTTTAAAGCTAATACCAGTAGCTCTTGTTACACTCATTCCCATTTAAAAGTGCGTCACAATGTTTAAAATAGCGATAACGGTAACGTAACGTTTTGCCTTTGTTAGGTTATGTCGCATATAGCGTAACGCATAACGTAGGTTACGCAATTTACTATTTATTTAATAAAAATAAATATAAAACTATATAAAATAATCTTTATAAATTGAAAAATAAATTAAAAAATTCTAAAAAGAATATATAACCATTTTGTAATACATAATCTATTCTAAATTTTTATTAAATTTTATAATAATTTTTACATTTATCTTCGTAAATTATATTAAGTCCGCAATCGTAATTCCAGTCATCACCTAGATAAATAAAAAATAAGATTACAATTCTTTATCATGTAATTTATATTTTCAAATGTTCAATTTATCTTATATGTAATTATTGATTTCAATTCAGTTAAAAAATTAATAAAATTAATAAATATAATATTTCAGCAACCGTATAGAAACTACAACAAGCGAATAAGAAAACAATCGCTAATTAGCAAGTTAGTAATTCCATAAGTAATTAAACAAGCCAAATCAAGTAACAAAATTTTAGTAATTCTCTAATAATCAAAATAATAAATAACAAAAATATAGATATTACTAAAAAAATAATAGTAAATAACGTAACATAACGTAATTTAACGTAACGTTACGTAATATAACGTAAAATAACATAAAAAACATACTGTTACGGTACACTGAGTTATTTTCAGTTGTTACGTAGCGCTGGAGTTTCGTTAGGTTACGTAACGCAATATAACGGGTTTCATAACGCGTTATTTTCAACATTGGTACGTCATATATTGTTAGAATCCCTATAAATATAAACATTTAACCACATATTATGCAATGAGATACTTTTTGTTTTTTTCCCCCCTTCTATCCAGCTACTGTTCTTGTCCAGAACTTGTGGTGGTTTGAAGATTTGTGAATAGCCTGTCAAGTTAGATCATTTCAATTGCAATAAGTTTTAAAGGCAGTTGTAATGTAGTGGTTAAATTTGTTTCCCCTCTACCGGCTGGTTGAGACCTTGTACATATACTTTTATTTAACCATTAGATTTATTTGAGTTTTTCTTTGTCTTTCTTTCTTGGTTTCTTTCTGAAAGTTAGACATCTAATACCTGTATCTGTATGGGTGATGCGTATCTTATTCCATTAGCTTTTCTAGAGTTCCCGCTCTTTGTACTTTTTATCCATTCTTCTTGAATTTTGTGCTTTTGGGCTTTGTATATTAAATCCTATGTTATTTGGGTAAATATCTTACTGAATTGGTTGGTTTATTGCAGTGCTCTTTTCCTTGTTTGAGTATTGATCTTGGATAGGATTTTTTCCCTATTCTCATGATGGCTATCTAAACACGGTTCTAAACAAGAGTGATAACATGGCCTTTTGTTTTTGACTAATTAATACTGATGTAACTGACTTCATTACCCTGTTTGTTAATGCATTACTGTTACATGGAGATGCCTCCATGTTTACATGTAGATGTCACATCACGAGCATGTCCTTGTTAATATTTAAAACCAATGAGAAAATATAATATATTAACTATTAGAATACAAAGTGAGCTTAGCTCAGGCAACAAGACAATTCCTTCCCTTGTCGGAAGTGGGTTGGAGTCTCCCCATTAATGGTGGGCGAAGAATCTTTTGGATTAAAAATGTAGGGGTGTGCTATCACAGAGTTATTATGTAGCAACTTGAGTTCATGGAGCATGGAGGTTGTTAGTGGTTCGATTAGAATGGCTAGGACAATAACTATTTCCTTGAAGGGAGCTCTTTCCCTGCGTGGGAGCTTCTTTCCATGATGTGGGGGATTCTTCTATTCCTTTGTTGTATTCTTTCGTCATCATGATGTAAGCTTATATGCCTTTCACAAAAAATGTATAATTCTAATGCAGTGTGCCACCATAACTGCTATATTGACCAGGGCATTATAATTAAGATGAACAGTTAATTGCAAGTGTCATTGCAGCATAATGGTAGAGTCTCTCGGCAGTTCATTCGCCTAAAAACAAAACACCTAAAGGCAGACATAAGGAAGCCTCCGTAGAGGCTCATAAAGAAAGGAAGGAAAGAAAGAGGTACGTCACAATAAGAAAGTAGGTCAGAAAGAGAGGTGTTTCGGAAAAACCCCTTCCCAACCATAAAGGGAAAGGAAGTTTGGCCTTCACACTCATCACAAAAACTCTCTCAGCAGGGAGAGTTCCTATGATGATCCGGAAATTGGTAGCTGACAGTCTGATATCCGGCAGAGTAATCTAAGTTTCGGATCCCTCTTGCACCGGCTACTGTCTATTCAACAAAAAAAAAAAAAACAAAGTGAAAAAACTGAAAAATAAGAGAAAAAGATGAGTTTGTAACTGATTTTATTGTCAGTGGGTTGAATGAATTATTCTCATGAACTTTAGTCTTTTTTTGGTCTAAACATTGTTCTAAATATCCGATATGGCTGATACATGCCTCCCGATATATCATTTTTTGGGTGGTTCAGTCGTAACAATATGTTAGAAAAATGGATCATATTGCTTTGTGCACATATCAACTGATATTTATATAGCCTCGATATATTTCAATATATTAGCTGATATGCTTAATTTTTTCGGTTGAGTTTATAACTTAGAAGTGGGTTTGGTATTATACGCCAATCTTGTTCCTTCCTATATAATGAAAGACACAAAATCTTCTTAAATCAACTAGATTTAAATTGTTATCAAGAAACTTAATATACAGAATTTCTCTCACTTGTCTAGAGTTAAAAATTTTAGTGATCTGATCTACATTGTAGAACTATTTTGAGTACTTGAGACTTAAAAATCCTCTTTAAAGTTCTATTCTTCTTTTGTTTCTTCCTTTACTTCAATTGCTTGCTCTGCTGCTGCTATTATTTGCTATTACCTTCTTTCTACTACTACAATTATTGCTGTCCATATGCTTTTATTGTCATGTCTTAGCTTCGATTATTTTTCTAATATATATTTTTGACTTTAGATTGAATATGTTGTACTTTATTGTGTTCTGCATCAATTTATGTATGTTATTGAATACCCATATATATGTTATGCCATATACTTGTTGGATAGATGACATTAAACAACCTATAATGTGTCAAAATTACATATTTGACATGTGTATATAGCATTCAAATAAACACTTGATATGTGCTCTCCTTGATATATCTTCTGTTATATGCTATCCATTGTGAAAAACCCCCATTCAATACAATCCCAATATCCGATATTTATAACCATTGGTCTAAATAGCATATTATCAGCTGAAAACTTGTATGTTTTATGTTCTGTACATCACATGGTTTTATTTTCATCTTCATTTTTCATGTCAATCTTATGCACCCAAGCAACATATGAAATTTTCTCTTGCAGATTCTTTTCTCAGTTCCTACACAATTTCCTAGGCTTCAACCTGTCTTGACGTTGCAAAGTTGTCAGGTAATTGTTTCTCTATATGCTAAATGTAAGTTTGGTACATCTTATTTCCAACATTGAATGTGATAATGTAAAGTTACAATGATTTGTACTTGCATCCCTGTCTGCCTGGAAAAAATAGTGACATGCATCTCTCAACATTGCTTTTAAGAATTATAGGCCTGATGGTATTTATTTCATTGATGGACGTAGAGAACAGCAGAAGAGATGTACCATGGATGATGACTAATGGGATTACAGTTTTCCATAGATTAAATAAATATTGGCAGCTAGTATGCCTCTCGACATTATGACATGTTGAATTATTTTCTCTGGTACCCTTACCTTTAGAATATTGACTGGAGATGGTGATGATTTTCATCTTCGACTAGTTGACCTATGATTATTATAATAATAATAATAAAAAACTGGTTGACCTGTGGAGAATATGGTATACTAATTCAAGGTACATATGTGAATGAATATAGTAGGTGAAGTTACGTGATAGCAAAATGTCTGAAAGTCCTTCGTGCAGCGAGAAGAGTTTTTATTATCATTGTCAGAGCTTCAATTTTTATTGGGCCAAATCTTGACATCCTAATTATGTAAAAGAATAGTTACTTATAGAAGTATCAATCTTGCTTTTACTGCAAATATCATTAAAATGTTCCCAGGAATAACTAAATAGGGCTGTAGTGATGCATGTAGCTTAGGGAAATATGAGCATGTTCAGAGTTCAACCACGAAGAGAAAAAACTTCCGTCACTATTATTGTTACATAACTAGGTTCTTTTAAAAAAAAAAAAATTCGATGAAGATGAAAACTTTTATAAGGGATAATTATGAGACTCTTCCCGATCGACAAGTAAATAAATTATAAACTCAAGCAGATCCTAGACGTTGGAACAAGACTTTTTTTTACAAACTTGGATATAAAGAAAGACTTAAAACCTAACTTAAGTTACAGGAAAACCATTTCTAACTTTACTAGGGTTCAAAATGTGCAAATATAACACTAAGAATCCATCAATGCCCGAAAGTGGGTTATTTTGGGTTTCCACGTAAATAAATATAACGTAAAATAACGTAAAAAATGCTTTATTATGGTGCACTAAGTTATTTTCGACTAGTAGATGGTGTTGGATTTTCATTAGGTATCATAATACAATATAACGGGTTTCATAACACGTTATCTTCAACATTGTTCTTGAATTTAGTTGAGGTCATCTACGTGGAATTTCAAAGCTTGTTCCGAATACTTTATGACAGCAGAAAGAACTTCCAGTTTTTGCTGCTCTAGCTGAAACACCTTATTGTTCTTTTGGATTGGTAGCTTTGCAGTATTTAACAGGGTCCTTTGTGCTCTCAGTTTATGTACATTAAGCAAACAGTTAAATGCTTGTTGGATATAGGTGCGTGGTTTGCTCATATGCAATAAAGACTAGAAACAGCCTTGATATTTTAGAGGCTTGCTTATTGGGTTAATTGAGGAAAGACAAGGACAACCAACATGGGCGTATTTTACTTTTGAAAACAATTCCATGATGAGAAATAAAAGTATTATATCTGTCTTGCCAAAAATATGGCAGAAATCTTTTTGAATTTGTGATAATAATTTGTCTAGTTTAGAATGAATAACTGTAATCTTTCTTATGTACCCTTTGTTGTCTATAGTTGGAACTGTTCGTGGGTAAGCAAAGTTTCAGACAATGTACTTGCAGTTCCAGTTTATTTAACTGAATCTGGTTGCTTCCACACTGTGGATAGCTAAAGATGGTGGCCATCCTCCCTGAGCTTGCCACCTCCATCTTGTCTCCATTTCCTTGTTTCTTCCTATGGTTAGTGAGTCTGATTGCTGAACATCAATAATTTACCCAGACACACTTTTATGGCAATTGTCCTTGCTATCTTTTATAAGTTCAAAGTATTTCTTAAGCTCTGAAGCCAACAATTCAATATTTTCATCCAAAATTATCCATCCCATGGAAAGTCTATGTACTGATGCCAAAGAGGCGAGGTAAAACCGTAGTATAGACATTAATGGTTAACCTCATTGATAAAACCTTACTGATAACTTGGGATATAACTGACGTTAATGGTTAACCTCATTGATAAAACCTTACTGATAACTTGGGTTATAACTGAATTATTAAATCGGATCAAATGCTTTATGAACCTCAAAGCCTTTGATATTATTGGAATTCATCATGCATGTGTTTAATAGTAAATAAGAAGAAAGTTTAAAACTGATTTTCTCCAAGAGTTAAATTATGGATTGTAATACTTTATCTTTTAGAAGTTACAACATAAGCTATCCCATTATGTACCATTTCATTTCAGACCTAATCGAATCTTCAATACGGGGCAAAAAGTGCCAGAATGTGGCTAATTTGTCTACTTTTGTTGCCATGTAATTTTTAAGCATAATCCAATTATTCCGGTATTCTAATTTGAACATGCCAAAAGCATCATACCTCTTAACAAAAGAGGCAGACTAAAACTGCTAGGCACTAGTGATTCTGAGATTTTATATCTTGGTTAAAAGTATAAAGGATTCCACTAATTCATGTGCGGTGTGTTCAACGAGGAGTCAATGCTTGGGCCTTTCCAATCTCTGGTCGCCCTAATTGCCTTGGATCTTGTTTTTTGAAAACAATTCCTGGGAATCTTGAAGGAGGATTTCCAATTTGACTTAAATTTTGGTCTCTGTATGTTTCTCTCCAAGCTAACTTGAGACTGACCCTGCATCTCTGTATTGAATAGTCACTCTCCTGGCAGATATATATATATATATATATATATATATATATATATATATATATATATATATATATATATATATAATCAAGATTTTCGATAGTCTTACGAGTTAAATGCTGGAATTTGTTTTGAAAGCCTAGGAACAATAGTTTTTTTTTTTTTTTTTTGTAGAAAAGATTATAATATGGTAATGCTTTGCTCTTAGCATCTACATCCCATCATTTTGATGAAAGATGAACTAATTCTTAGCTGATTGGACAGAACCTTGTTCTTACTTACGATTAATAAACGTAGAGCATAGACTTTGCTCATCTTTCCAAGTTTGCATATGGAGGCTACTGAATAAATATGAAAACTTGTCTGCAGAATTTTTACTATCTATTTTCCACCTAACCCATATGCAGTAAATAAATGGAGTTCCAATTTCCGCTTTACCTTTTCCAATCCATTCTATTTTTGACAAGTTGTATATATATTAACTCCAAACCAATTAGCTAAGGTTGTAGATGAATCAACTGTAATTCGTATTCTGATGCCAATATAACTTTAAATTATCAGATGATTATAAATGGTCACCGTTGATTTGACTTGACTTGTCGTGATAACTGTTAACTCCGCTTAACACAAATTCAAAATTTGTTAAATTTTCACCAAGTATTTAGGAATTTTTAGACTGTAGAGAGCATCATGATATCTTAAAGCTCTTGGATTATATTTGGTGAAATCCCTGAATTATTCACAACTATGGAACGTGAAAACTTCAAGACGAGTGTCGTGTCCATATTGGATACGTATCAAATGCTGACACTTTATAACACTTGACGATATGTATCGAACACACCAAAACTGTGTTGGATTTTAAGAGTCCAAACCACTTGCGTGTCTGAGCCGTGTCTATTATCAAAAAGTCAATATAGATTGCGTAGCGTGGCAGCTTTCAAAAAGTCATAGAGATTGTGTTTTGAGCATTATAGTCATACATTGCTTAAAAAAACAAACAATTCTCTTGAAGTAAACGAGATACTAAAATAATAGACTCCAAATGTCTTGCAAATATAGAGTCTTCAAATATTTTATTTAATGTACAAATCTATTGGATTGAATTTAGATTTATTTCTTTAATTTAATTAATTGAATAGGATTTATATTTTAAATTATTAAGATTTTTTTTTTCCTTTCCTATCTACTTCAAAGAAAAGATGTTGTTAACAATTATGGGCTTTAATGTGCACATGCATTAATTTACCCATATTTATGTCATTGTATCACTGTGTCCTACTTTTTTTGGCTTTACCATGTCTGTATCGCATCATATCCGGGTCATAGTATCTGTGTTCATGTTTTATAGATATATTAATGTAATATATAGGTTAAATTCTTTAAATTTCCTAAGGAGATGTTTGGGAATTTTCTTTTATTATGCAATATATCCTTTACCGTTTACGGAGTTACTTTAATTATTAGAAAGTGGTAAAGAAGGCTAATACTAACCAAAATTGTTGTATGGGCCAGTCATGAATTCCACTCACTTGGTTTAAAGTCAAACCTTCTCCTGTAGAGCCTTATTTGCAATAAGTCTTAAACCTATGCAATATTTTAGAAGTTAAAATTCAAAAAACTACAACAAACTTTGCTCCTTTAAAAAAAAAAAACTGCCGTGAATTTTCTCTTAAACAAATTCTACCATGAACTTTTATATTTTGTGGTTTTTTTTTATGATAATATATGCTAGTTTTCAAAACAAATCATGCAAGTTTATATTAGCTTATTGCACAAAGGAAAGCCTATGGTAGTTCTTTAGAAACAATGCAAAATTCGTAGTAGTTTTTTTGTGTGGAAATTTAGACTATTTTAAATATAAGACAAAAACATTATGAGTGTTGCCAAACAAACTATCCGTGATAATTTGTGTCTGATTTAATGAGCTTGCTTGTGGCTCGCCTGATTAGTAAACAAGCTGAATTTGACCAAGGTTTAGCTCACTCATTTAATAAACAACGGAACTTGATCCAGGGTTAGCTTGCTCTATTTCAGCTCGTTAATACTTCTTATCCCATATTGAAGATGTATAAGAGATGTATCCAACACTAAGAAGTTAAAAATATCAAATTCGTGAATGGTAGGCTCAACAATTTCACTTGACTATGCATAACTTAGCTGCTCAACAATTCCATTTAACTATGCATAACTTAGCCACTTGATAATTATGACTGAGCTCTCGTAATTATTAACTTAGAGAACTGAGAAATCTTTATATCACCTGTTTTTTCAACGATTATGTCTTATATATGCATGTTTATAAATAATATCAATTCATTCACATGATAATATTATTATATCCACAATGTATCTATATCCTTAATTTTTAGTGTTTGTGGTGTTACCCTTACCCGTACAGCCTCGTACCCGTATCCCCTACCTGTGCAAGTGCGACCTAGGTGAGCTGTAGTGGCTTATCAAGTGCTTTTTAACCATGTTGTTTCCAGTTGTTTCATAGCCTTAATATAATTGGGGAAAGTGAATTTGAAATCCCAAAATTATACAACAACAACAACTAAGCCTTTTATCCCAAGTATTTGGGATAGGCTATATGAACCAAAAAGAATCACACCGGATCGATCGCTTTGATATTCCTTCTCAATTCATTTCTATCAAGTAATATCTGCTTATTTAAACCTCTAGACTCCATATCTTTGCGTATCACCTCCATCCATATTTTTTTCGGTCTTCCCTTCGTTCTTTTAACTTGTTCTACATTGATAAACTCCCCTCTTCGAACTGGTGCACTTGTATGCTTACGTTGCACATGACCAAACCATCGTAAGCGATTTTCTCGCATCTTCTCATCGATAGGAGCTACACCTACTTTAGCACGAATATCTTCATTTCTCACTCTATTTCTCCTAGTGTTGTCGCAGATCTAACGGAGCATGCGCATATCTACTACACTTATCTTTTGTGAATGACGTTTCTTTATGGCCCAACATTTCGTGCCATATAATAAAGTTGGCCTAATAACAGTCCTATAAAATTTTCCTTTCAATCTTAACAAAATGTTACGGTCGCATAAAACTCCGGTTGCCCTCCTCCATTTCAACCAACTAGCTTGTATCCTATGGTTAATATCATTATCAATCTCTCCATCATTCTGAATAATAGAACCCAAATATCTAAACTGACTGCTCATTTGTATCTCTTGCCTATCTAGTTTTACAGCATTATAGTTTATGGTCCGTCGTTTACTAAATTTACACTCCATATACTCTGTTTTAGACCTATTCAATCTAAAACCTCTAGATTCTAATGTATGCTTCCATAACTCTAACTTGACATTTACCCCTTCTCCTGTCTCATCAACTAAGACAATATTATTAGCAAATAGTATACACCAAGGTATCTCACCCTGAATGGGTTTAGTAAGCTCATCCATCACTATAGCAAATAAGAATGGGCTCAATGCAGATCCTTGATGTAATCCAATTGTGATAGAAAAATCACTAGTTAAATCACCACATGTTCTGACATTGGCCACTACTCCATCATACATGTCCTTAATTATGTCGATATACTTGATATGAACTCTTTTCTTCATCAGTGTCCACCAAAGTATCTCTCGTGAAATTTTATCATAGGCTTTCTCTGAGTCAATAAATATCATATGCAAATCTCTATTTCTCTCTCGGAATCGCTCTCGGAATAGCTTCTGTCGTCGATCGCCCCGGCATAAATCCAAACTGGTTTTCCGATATTTTAACAGTTTGTCGCAATCTATGTTCAATTACCCTTTCCAAAACTTCATAGTGTGACACATGAGTTTTATTCCCCGATAGTTAGAACAACTCTGAATGTCGCTCTTATTCTTATACAGAGATAGTAGGGTACTCTTTCTTTATTCATTTGGCATTTTCTTAGTTTGTCAAATGTTGTTAAAAAGATTGGTTATAAATCCCAAAATTATAGTTGGTAAATTTAAAATGGTTTGTGTCCAATTTTTTTCAGTCAAAAACTAAGCAATTTGTAGCTAAGCACCTGAAACACGTGAAATGAGGCTGAGGTGTTTTAATTCTATAGATTCATTATTCAAGAAATACACTTCAGGTATTATTTTGCTTTTGGCAAGACATTACCGATGACTTTATTTCCCCTTTTGTTGTGCAGCATTGGACCCCTCATGGTGTAGCTGTAGCATCACATCCTATAAATGATTATCCATGGAGTCCTAGATGGGATCCATCAGAAATGGCTGAGCGTATCTTGTAAGTTCACACTCGTTAAGGACTCTATATTACATAACGTTTAATTCTTATCAAAGTGTTTCCAACTAAATCTACCTTGCAGTGACTTTCTGGCTGATGAAACTTTGAATTTCAAGAAGCACTGTACGGATATGTCTTCTCAGTAGCTTGGTTCAACGCTTTCATAAATGATGGTACTTCTTAATTATAGTTGGATATGAGTGTCATTTTTTCCATCTGTATAGAGAAAAATAGTAGTTAAGAGCATGAATACAAACATGGGTGCAGGAAACTATGGATTTTGTTTTTATCCAGAAAGATGGGAAAGGTCCAGAACATCATGCAGAATCCTGCAACCATCGACTTTTCTTCTGAAACATCGATGGATGATATACAAACTTTGGTTTAGAATGGACCGAGAGTGTTAGTAGAGTTTGTAGATATCAATGTACTCGACTGTTTGGTGATCCAATAGCATTTTGATGCTTGCTTGTTTTTTAAGCTAGCAAAGGAGAATTCTATGTTAATTGGATCATCAAATTGCTGCATCTTTCATTTTGTAACATGGTATCTTTGTTTTCCAAGATCAGTGTATCTTGGTTCGTTTCTCTGATGTCAGTGTCTTGTGAGGTCTTTGCTCTCAGAGAAGTTGTGCAGCAGCAAATTGAGAAAAAAAAAAAAAATTGTTGATAAAATTGGTTAACTGGATAATGGAAATGATAAATTTTGAAACAGCTGCCGTGGAGCCTATGTGATATGTTGAATTGGTATGTGCTGTGAATTTGGTTTTGAAACTTGTACGAATTTAACTGTAACAGATATTGCAGTCTTTAGTGAGACATACCATGTATATGATGAGAATGGGGGGTTCAAGGGTAAGCTCTGTTTTACTCAAAATTTTGAATTAAAAATATTTTTTTTTTAATTTAAAATTGTAAATAGATTGGGCTCAGTGCTAGTTTTTGGATCTGCTCAATCTCGGTATGCAATCACTGTGAACTGTAGAGTGCTGGTTCGGTTTCAGTAAAATTACTCTTCAACTTGAATTTTGCAAGGAGCTATTTCCGAAGTGGCTTCTTGGCAATGTGTTGCGCTCTGTACAATCCCTTTGCTTGACTACTGAGGCTGAGATGATTTTTATTTAAGAAGATAGCATGTTTATCTTCGTATTACCTTAGATTATGAAAAAAAATAGAAGATAGCATGTCTAGTTTTATAATGTCACATTAGAAAAATTGAAAGTATATTAAGTTTGTCCGATAAACACTAGATCAATTTTTAATTTTTCCTTTGTTTTATTTTTATTGTAATTTTCTTCTTCTTTTTATTTGACTAGCTAAAAAAAGTAAAGAATAAAAGACAGAGAAATTATAATAATGTAGTTGTCCGATTGAAAGCCAAGTTAAATCTCTACTTGACATTACTGGAAATTGAATATAGAATTATTCTCTTAAGACCATGTTGTCAATGGATGAAATTCACCCAATTTGCCCGTGCGACACCCGATCACTTGCATATAACCAATTCAGTCTATCTCTTTGAACACCTCTTTGAAGAAACTAGATTAAAAAATTGAGACTTTATACTTATAAAATTTAAAAGAAGAATCAAGAGGGGAACACAATAGAGAAAGGATAGAAAGAGTTTCACTTCAGCTTTCAATTTTTGGAGAATGTCTTCCGAATGAGGCACCTCATCTATTTATAAATGTTTATCTTTTATATAGATTATTCCAGTTCTAGAGTTTTCCTACAAGATATTTACAAGATAAATCTCAAGCTCTTTAAGATTCTAAATACTGCTAAGGATATAAGAGATTATAAGAATATACAAGAGATTTTTAGGCTATTTTTTTTTAGGATTAATTACACTCTGACCATCTGTAGTAGTATAGAGAATGTATAACTTATTATTTCTAAAATTTGAAACCCTTACTTAGCCCTCTGGGATAGCTAACGGAGTTTAGTGGCCATTTGAGGTTGAGTCACGTGTGGTGAAATGTCATTTTTGCCTGCGATCTCCTCTTCAATCTCTCTAATTCAAGGCTCGTTCGTTTCATCTTATCATCATCTTCTTCTTTTTCCTTTTTTTTTGCCATTTTCTAGGGTTTGTTTTTGCTCTTCGTTATTTATGATTTTTGGACACTTCGAACTCGCCGCGGCCGTCCTCCCCCTCCTCCTTGTTGTAGGGGTTGATCATCATCTTGAGGTTGTGTGTGGATCCATCGCTCCTTGGGGTTGCTTCTTCTTTTGGACTCAAGTCGGCGCTCATCAACTTCGGAGGTCAGTGGATAGGTCTGATGTTTCTCTTTGGATTGATTGGTCATGTTTCGATGTAGATCTGTTAGATGGTCGATTTTGTCTCGTATACAGTAGATTTGTGTGAATTTTGTAGTTTTTATCTAGATTTAGATCTCTAGTTAAAATCTGTATCATTAAATTCTTCACAGTTTAGATTCATCTCTAAACTTATTTCATCAGTTTGTAGAAAGTTAATATGAGAAAATTTTGTTTGGTTGTTTAAGAAGAACTTTTGACTCGTGTATTATTTTTTTTACTGAATTTTGTATATACTGTGTTAATTTTATTTATATTTAGATCTCTAGTTAGAATTTGTATTTTAAGATTCGCACGTAGTTTGGATTCATCTCTATCATGAGTACTCTGCATAAAGAATTGATCTAAAAATTTTGTTTAGCTGTTAAGAAGAAATTTTGGTGCATTATTTATTTATAGATTTTTTTTTTATATATTTTGTTAATTTTATCAGGAAATGATGATATCCGCCCGCTCTATTGCGCTCCTCGCAAGAGGTCAAGACACAGATTCCCTTTCTGCAAAAAGGAGAAGATGCAACGGCGAGAAGATTGCTCACTCGGTGCCTTCCCTGACGAGTGCCTCTATGAGATCTTTCGCAGGCCTCCATGTAAACAGGAGCAGAGCAACGTCGCCTGTGTGTCCAAGTGCTAGGCTCACCCTCCTAAGTAGCATCTGCGCTTTGGAGCTGTTTATCAATGATGAGGAGTCTATTATATTGGCAACCAAGAATCCGTTGTCCGATCTAAACTTGGTGGGAGCTGGAGAGGATGAGGAAGTGGAAGTGCAGATATATGAACTTTTACTGACTTTGGAGACATGGATGTAGTGGGATGAAATGTAACATTTCTGAATATAAATTGATGTTGTCTTGACTCTATATTGTGAACTCAATATGTGGTGTAATGTAGTGGGTTACAATGTGTTTTGGATATATATAGATTAGTAGGAAGATTTTGGTGGGGTGGGGGGAAGAGAGAGAGAGAGAGGAGGGGAGGGATGAGAGGGAGAGAGGGAGTGAGAAAGTGAAACTCTTAGGGAGATGGATGCAAAAATGAAATTAAATAAAAGGACTTAAGATTTGTTAAAAAATGAATGAAATTATCTAACTATTGACTAATATTATTAATAATCTAGGGAGCTAAATGAGAGTTTCGGACTTCAGAAATTTATACACTTCTATAGTATAGACTATAGAAATTCTGAATGTAATTAACTCTTTTTTTTTTAATCTAATTAGATACAAAGACTTCTCGAGAATTTTAGTAAACTCAAGGATTATCTAGAAAACTCTAGATCTTGAAAATGTGGGGTTACCAGTTGGGCTAGCCAACTGTCACATCGCTATCTTTTTCGCTTAGAGGAAAAAAAATAAAAAATAAAAAGAAAATATTTGCGTATACAAAGTACATTGGATGTAGAGATCCGAATCCAAACCATTCCGTTTCATATTTTTCGCAGGAGTTTCCAAAGGTGCACACCAATTTTCCTAGTGAGCCCACAGATTTTTTTTTTTTTTTTTCCAAACTCAAAAGCACAGACGGCACTAGGAAAATTGGTGTGCTCCTTTAGAAACTCCTTTTTCGCCCAATAACGCCCCCTGTCACGTGACCGTAACCCTAATCCATCATCTTCTCAACTATAAAATCCCTATCGCAGCCCTCTCAGCCGCAACAAATCCCTTTTCTCCTTCCCAATCCCCAAGCTTAAAAAAATGAAACATTTCTCCAAGTTGCATTATATTTCTCAATAAAATAGAAATTATATTTTCTCTCTCTACAGGTTTGTTCTTGTATCTTGATTTTATAATCTAACTTGTCAACTAATTTTATTATTATTTAATTTTTGTGGGGTTTAATGCAATGATGACCATTCTTCACAACAAAAGAAGCGTGATTTGTTATCTTTCGATGATACCACGCGCTGTTGTTCACTTCCATGACTCTGACGCATTTGCTCCCCACTCTTCAATTTTAATTTCCTTTTTCTTTTTTTAAAATAATTTTGTGGTAATTCATCTGCATTACTTTAATTTATGCTACCTTTTAATTTTGTTAAGCATAAATTTGTTGTTGCAAAATTAATAATAATTTTTAAAATTTTGATCTTAGAAGTAATTTGTAATTAGAAATCCCATGTACTTTTAAACCCTAGCCTAAGATATCCATAACACATGAAAGATATTCATAATTGATATATTAAAGATCTTATGCAAATGACCTCAAGGCTTTTGCCTCATCGAAGGAGGTATGCTAGTAAATTTTCATTTCTATTGTTCATGTTCTTATGTTCTTATGTTAAGCTTAACTGGATTGATTTAATTATACTATGTTGAGTTACGCATGCTATGAATTGAACTGTGATGTATGTTAACAGTCAACTTGTACTTAAATATGTTATTGAACTATCGACAGAAAGAAAATAGTCTATTGTATCTAGTGAAAATTGCTTGGACCTTGCCCTAGATAAACAGGGATGACACTAGATAAGTACATGCCCTTCCTTAGTTTAAAATTTTAGTATTACATGCTTCCGTGTAACTAGCTTTGAATGCTATATATCCTGAAGTGTTTAGTCTTTGAAAAACTACTGATTTGTTTTTTCTTTGAGATGAACTATGAAGTGTAAGCTCCCAGCATTCCATTAAAAAGATGATAATAGAACATTCTTCAGATAAAAACAAGACAAAAACAACACAAAGGCAAATATACCACAAAAATTTCAACCGAAAAACTAATGATTTTGTTGCTTTTGGTACAGAAGTAACAAGTACATAGCCAGTACCACTAAAAGAATTTCATCCAAGTTTAGCTCTTAATAATTATGCCCTATCCCTTTAGCCAATTTTGCTCTTAATATAGGACCATTCAAGTCAGGTTTCTTTGTTATTGGGATAGGTGAATTCTTAAAGATCCATTCCCTGAAGGAACCTGACATGATAACTTTTCATCATTTGACAGAAATAGATTAATAGTAAATTTATATTTCATACATGTCTGTACATATAGAATAACTCTATTCTTCATCTAAGAAAAGATGTATCAGATTCTATTTCCGAATTTGCAACTATTCATTGTAAAGAATGCGGTTCTTACGGGTACTAAAAGAATTTCATCCAAGTTTCCTTGCCAACTAACTTAAAACAATTGCAAGCAGATAGAAACAAGTGGGTTCGATCCGCTTCTCAATGAAGCATATAACGTACCATGCTTTTCTTTTATTTTTCTTTTCTTTTTCCTTTTCTTAAGAGTGAACTTTTCGTAATCTGAATTTCATTCTAGAGAATATATAATGCTTTTATAAAAATAAAAAAAAAAAGAGAGAGAATATAACTGGATAGGTAGGTTGAATCGTAAAAACTCTCAACCTTGTCTTATTATGGAAAAATGAAGTTACTTTTGGGGAATTGATATTTCCTTTGCAGTTAGAAATACTTTACCCATAGATTGTGGTTGCAGTTGAGTTGAAAAGGTAAGACAGACGATGGCAACAACAACAACTAGGCTTTTTATCCCAAGTACTTGGGGTAGGCTACATGAACCAGAAGAGAATCACGCCTGCTCGACCATATGAATGATCCTTCTCCACTCATTCCTATCGAGCAGTATATCTACATTTAAGCCTCTAGCTTCAAATTTGCAGTTTAGACAGAGTATGATAAGATGTGTGTTCCTTCAATTTACTTCTCTTTATAAATTTTCCATACATTCACAAAGTTTCAAATTGCTTGGTTATAGAGAAAATCCCAATATTCGCTACCATCTCAAAGCATTGATTCATGTTTTCTTCCTAAAACTCAATTCAAAGTAGTTTAGTTTAGTATTTTTTTTTTCCTTCCATTAAAAATTCAGTTCTGGAACTAATTGATGCAGACAGGTCGATTGTTCACTATTTCTCTCTCTAAATTCAGTGCTTTTTGGTTGGCAATTATTTAGTTCTTAATTATAAATGATTGACTTGTCATTTTTTTTTTTCAAAAATCTTAGTTATTTTTCTTGTAGGCCACATACTAGTTCAAAAACCTAACTATCAGACCTTCCAATGTTTCACAACTTGAAGAATTCGGCACTGGAGCAGTGCCTTGCTTGCTCCAACAATTGCCAAAGTTTGAATTGCTTAATTTGGTAAATACAGAGGTAAATGCCTAAATAGCTTCGAATTCAAACTTTCGGTTAATGATCTTAAAGTTTTGAATATACACTGTTATTTATGTTTTCATATAGCCATTGGTTTCAAAAACAGTTTTGGTTGCAACGAAAGCCCAGTAAACTTCCTCGTGTCTCTTGATATGACATGGTCTAAGAAACTTACCTAGGGTTCTACAGTGAACAATAAATGGGAGCTGGCTATCATTGTGATTGTTTGCATTATCTTATGAAGAAGTTTTCTCACTGAATTTTAACAAACACTTTAGTTTTTATTGTAGGTTAGCTGCATTTGTCTCATATTGCTTAATGTTTCTATATTAACAAAATATAATTTTTATCAATGAATTTAAGGTAGGCCCGTAGTTTCCAAACCTAATCTGACAAGTTATTGTTGATAGAAACTATTGGAATTAATAACTAGGAAAACAGGTCTGTGCTCTAATTGAAATCTCTCCTATTCAGTATTTAAGAGTTAGGAATCCTATTCTAAATACAACCTTTCATAGGCCTATTTGAGCAGTCATTTATTCTAACATAAAAAATAAAATTAAAACTAAAAGAAAGGAAAACCTTTCATGTCAATAGTCAATTTTCGTTAATGCAAAATTTACATTAATGCTAATAGAGATACTAGCTAATAAAGCAGAAAATTTAATATATTTTCTTTGGAAGCTAATTTAAATTAATTATATTTGGTTTGAACTTAATAAACTAATTTATTGACAATCAAAACATTACATTTTCCTGAAGAAAATTTCTCAACCTGTGCAATTTGAGTTACATGTTATAGTTTGGCTTTTCCTCATAACTTAAAAATTCTTTAACATGTTAAGAATGTTTATTATAGGGAATTGTCTTCTTGAAGATGTATATTACTTTGCATATGTTTCCTTTTTCTTTTTTTCCACATATCCATTTTCAATTTCGTCTGCTTCCCAAACCGTCCAATTTACTTCATCTCCATTCCACTTTTGAAAAAATCTTTGATTTTCTCCAATATTTCAATAAATTGCATCATAGAGCATGATCTGGACATACTGCTCTAGTTCTTAGAGCGAATGAAGAAGAAACAAGGAAAATAATTTTAGTAGAATTGGAGCTTTAGCCAAAGCATAAAATACTCATGTGCAGAAACATTAATGTATGACCATAAAAGTTAATTTCATGTGAGAGGAGCTAAATCGTATGTACAAACGTCTTTTCTTTCCTTAAATAAAAGAAGATGCATAAACTGTTTCTTTGTGATGTCGAATAGTTTCCTCCCAGGTTGAAATCAATCCTTTCATATATTTTTATGAAGAGACACAAACAAGAAGTGCACAAGAATATTTCAGCATCTCATATAGATTCTCCATTAGAATCACGCTTAAATATAATAATCTAGAAAAATAAGTACTTATACAAAGAGATAGGTTTGGCACCTTACAAATAGCGTGGCAATGAATTGGGTTTGGATGGGTAATATGTACGGTATTCATATCCGTACCTCATAAGTTTTAAGGTAGATAATTTAGGGGAACTTCTAAAGGGGCACAACTTTTTTCCTAGTGAGCTCAGTTAATAACTTTTAAAAATATCAAGTTTACCCTCTAAAAATTTTTTCCATTTTGCCCTTCCTCCTTCTCCCGCTCCAGCCGTTCCGCTCTCGCTCCGTTCCGGTTCGGACTCTCAGTCCGAACAGGGAGGTCTTGTTCGGACTGAGAGTCCGAATGGGCCAGGCTCGTTTGGACTCTCAGTCCGAACAAGGAGGCCTTGTTCGGACTGTCAGTCCGAACGGACCAGTCCTGTTCGGACTGTCAGTCCGGACAGAGACTTGACCTGATCTGCTACTCCGGACATCTCACCCATTCTATTAATGTAATAAACTGATATATCATTAGTTTATCCAATTTAACATCACTTTATGGACTTATATTAACAACTAATTATACATTATTACAAAAATATAGTAAAGGAAGCAAAATGATACAATGATACACTGATACACCGACACAATGATTCACTAATACACCGATACAATAATATATGGATAAACTGATTCATCGATACGCCGATACAATGATACACTACTACACCGATACACCGATACAATGATACACTGATATATCGATATACCGATACACTGATACAACGATACAATGATACTCTTGATACATAAATGCAATGATACTCCTGATTCACCGATATAACGATACAATGATACACTGATACACTAATACAATGATACAACGATGCAATAACTGATACAATGATATAGTAAAGATTATAAACAAGGTCCCCTATGTATAAAACAAACAAGATCACATACAAATTAAAGAAATAAGATCAAATACAAACGTAGTGTATATATTCCTCGAACAAAAAACAAATAATAGGGTTCATTACAAACAAAAACCATATATTCTACAAATTCTTCAAAATATTTGAAAAAAATAATTACACCGGCCACTTGAAGTTCCTTACAACATCCATATCAATACACAACTAATATAATCTAATCACTGTCTCCTTGTCTTCCTCGGGGATTGACGTCTGCTTCTGGTTCGAGACATAAATGCCATATCGGGTGCATCAGGAGTGGATTGATCTTGTTTTTGTTCCTCTGCTTGCTCTTCTGGTGATTCTTCTGATTGGTTCTTCTGTACATGTAAGTATGAACTTACAAAGTAAAATTTGCTACAAATATCTTTTTTTGTCTATTTTTTTTTTGCTGCAAGATAGTATAATATTAAATTGTAAAGACACTAAAACCGTCTTTTGCAACTTAATCAACCATTAGGACAATACCATCAAATTTCATAATTAACTAATAAATTTTAATACTAACATTTATGATTATAAAAAATAACTAAATTTCGCATATTTTACAATTGGAATTACAATATTAAATTTTCTTAATAATTATAATCTAAATATTAAAAATTAAAATTAACAAAAGAATGCTACAACTAAACTTGCTACCTCGTCCCCTCTTCCTCCTTCCAAACCCAACAAAATCACCAAACCCTAATATTTGAAGAGTTGTTTAATCCAAAAATAATAAAAACTAAATTTTAAAATAAATATTACTAAATTTGTAAAACTCACTTAGTAATGGAGGGAAGGCGGCGGCGGGGCGGCAGCGGGAGGGAGAGTAGCAGGGGTTTAGGAATGGGAGGGAGAGAGAGAGAGAGAGATTTGGAAGGAGAAATGAGGAGAGAATAAGGATGGAGAGGATGAGTGGAAGTGGGAGAGGATGAGTGGAAGATTGGGTTAGGGTTTGGAGGAGAAATGAGGAGAGAAGAGGAAAAGGAGAGGAGATATAGGGGGAAGGGTATTTTGGGAATACAATATGTGCTCACTAAGAAATTTTCCTTTCTAGCAAAAATTTACTGGGCTCGATAGGAAATTGGGCTCACTAGGAAAAAACTTGTGCCCCTTTAGAAGTTCCCTAATTTAGGATGCTCACCAATTTTCAAAGGGCACCCAATAAAAAACCACAAAAAAATTATAATAATGCTGTTATTTTATACTCAAAATTGTCCTCTTCTCAACTGGCATCCAGAAGAATTTTCTAAGGGCACCGAAACTCAAATTGACATATTTTACTTTAAAAAAGGAAATTCCTTATTGTTATTCTCACTCTCCTCTTCCCATAGCAAATCTTTTAAGAGTAAATTCTCTGTTCCTTGCTAATCTAAGTATCGGTTTTGCCTCCTTCCTCTTTCGTTTCTCTCTTTCTAAGATTTTGTCTATCAATATAGAATTTGGTTCAAGAGAATTTTGAAGATATATTGTGAGAGAAATCGAAGATAATCACTCGGTTATCTATGGAAATCGTCCCAACTAAGGAATCAACCAAAGTGAAAGTGAGTGGTGGTTTTAATAATTTATTTTATTCTTGTTATTCCTTATAAAATTTCCAGCCAGTTGTTGAGTTGATTGTCAGTTTTGACCTCTATTTGACTTTGGATTGCCGAACAAATCGAATACCATTTGGCCAGTAGAAGCGTAGTGACTTTCAAGTTGTTTAGCTATTGAAAACTTTTAATGTTGATTTGATTATTTATCAAGTAGATATAAAATTAACGTTCAGCTATCAAAAACTTTTAATTTTGATTTGATTATTCATCAAATAGATATAAAATTAACGGTTTTTAGTTAATATAATATTTTATATTCACTCAATGAAGGGACAAATAAGTTTCAAAATCCTTAGGATATGATCCTAAAAAAGCTAAGAATATAGAGATCATGGTTAAAAAAAATTTTTTTTTTTTAAAAAATAGTGGGTTCATTGATTTTTTGGGATCATTACTTTTTTACTGCTGACTCGCAAAACTTATCTGAACTAGCGGCTCATATATAGTAATATATAAACTCATATTACGTATCAATGGGAGCTAACTTTCTTTGTGATTGTTTACATTATCTAAGGAAGAAATTTTATGGCTGAATTTTAATGAACACTTTGGTTTATACTGTAGGTTAGCTGCATTTATCTCATATTGCTTAATGTTTCTATATTAACAAATATAATTTTTATCAATGAATTTATGTTGGGCTTGTAATTTCCAAAACTTAATCTGATCAAGTTATTATTGATAGAAACTCCTAATTGGAATTAATAACTAGGAAGACATGTTTGTGCTCTAATTGTAATCTGTGTCACTCAGAATATAAGAGTTAGGAATACTATTGTAAATAAAACCTTTCATAGGCCTATTTGAGCAGTCATTTATTCTAAAATTAAAAAAAAAAAATTAAAAATTAGAAGAAAGTACAACCTTTCAGGTCAATAACTAATGTCCCTCACTACAAATCTAAATTAACTTTAATAGAGATACTAGCGAATAAAGCAGACTATTTAATATATTTTCTTTTGAAACTAACTGAAATTAATTATATTTGGTTTGAACTTAATATACTAAATATAGTTTGTCTTTTCATCGCAGCTTTAAAATCTGTAATCTGAAGTTGTTAAGAATATTTATTATAGGATGTCTTTTTGAGGACATTTCTTCCCGCACATGTTTTTCCAGATATATTTAGTTCCAATTTCCTTTCTTAAACCATCCAATTTATCTTCTTTCCACTTTTGAAAAACTTCATTGATTTTCTTCAACATTTCAATAAATTGCATCATAAAATGTGATCTGAACACACTGCTTTCGTTCTTAGAGCGAATGAAGAAGAAATAAATTGCATCATAGAACGTGATCTGGACATACTGCTCTCATTCTTAAAGCGAATGAAGAAGAAACAAGGAAAATAATTTTAGTAGAATTTGAGCTTTGTTCATAGCATAAAATACTACTTATGAACAGAAACATTAATATATGACCATGTTCATGTCATGTGAGCATGAAATATTTATGAACAAACTGTTTCTTTGTGATGTCGAATAGTTTCCTCCCAGGTTGAAATCCATCCTTTTCATATATTTTTATGAAGAGACACAAACAAGAAGTGCACAAGAATATTTCAGCATCTTATGTAGGTTCTCCATTCGAATCACGCCATAGAAAAATAAGCACTTATACAAAGAGGTTGGTTTGGCTCCTTACAAATAGCTAGTGTGGCAATGAATCGGGTTTGGATGAGTAATATGTACGGTATCCATATCCATACCTCATAAGTTTTTTTAAGGTAGATAGCTGAGGACACTCACCAATTTTCTAAGGGCACCCAATAAAAAACAAAAAAAAAAATTATTATAATAATATTGTTATTTTTATAGTCAAATTCTTCTCAACCAGCAGGAAATTCCTTATTGTTATCCTTACCCACCAATTTTCTAAGGGCACCCAATAAAAAACTAAAAAAAAGATAATAATAATATTGTTATTTTTATAATCAAATTCGTCTCTGCTTCTCAACTAGCATCCACAAGAATTTTCTAATAGCACCGAACTCAAATTGACATATTTTAGTTAAGAAAAAAAAGAAATTCCTTACTGTTATTCTCACCCTCCCTTCCCATAGCAAATCTTTAAAGAGTAAATTCTCTTTTACTTGCTAATCTAGCTACCGATTTTGCGTCCTTCCTCTTTCTAGATTTTGTCTTTTAATATAGAATTTGGTTTCAAAGGATTTTGAAAATAGATTGAGAAAAAAAATCGAAAATAATGACTCGGATATCTATGGAAATCGTCCCAGCGGAGGAATCAACCAAAGTGAAGGTGAATGGTGGTTTTAATATTTTATTTTATTTTATTTTTAATTATAAAATTTCCAGCCAAGTCTTTGAGTTGATTGTCCGTTTCGACTTCTATTTGGATCGGAATTGCCGAATAAATTGAATATCATTCGGCCAATACGAGCGTGACAACTTTCAAGTTGTTCGGGAGCTGAACGGCTTAAGGCCTAGTCGAACAGAGATTTGAAGCGAACCATATTTTCTTGCCTTTCAAATCTTTTATATATATATATATATATATATATATATATATATATATATATAAATAGAAATGAGCTGACAGCTCACGCAAATTATCTGAGCTGCAATTCATTTCTACTATCTCTAATAATCTTTTTTTTAAAAATTTCTTTTGGATTATGATCTCGACCCCCTATAATTCACTCATACTCAATTTCTTGGATTTTTCACTCATACTCAATTTCTTGGATTTTAGTTTTGATTTGGTACTCCATCAAGTTAACATAAAATTAACAGTTTTCAATGAATAAAACATTTTGTATGCACTTGATGAAAGGTTAAATGAACTCCAAAATTTATAAAATTTAAACTGAAACAAGTTAAGTAGGTGTTGATAGTAATTGTTAAAAAAAACTGAAAAAAAATCATTGGATCATTGTAGTTTTGCTGCTAGCTCACGTAACTTTTCCTGAGCTGGCGGCTCACCTATAATAATCCTATATATATATATATAACATTACTGTATATATGTATGAGTAAACGGGAAATTCACCGACGGTGAATGGAGTTTCTTCACCGCCGCTTAGATGGCCCAATAAAATTATTACATTTGGCACTACTCAAATGACGGTTAAGAAAATTCATTTATTTGTTATCTTGAATGGCGCCACGCGTAATAATTTTATTTGACCACCTAAGTGGTGGTGATGGAACTCACTTTACTGCCGGTGTATTTTCTGTTTCCTCATATATATATATATATATATATATATATATATATATATATATATATATATATATATATATATATATATATATATATATAATATAAATGAGTTGTGATAATTCATATAAGTTATCTGAATTGTAGATTATTTCTATTATCTCCAATATTTTAATTTCAAAATATTTTTTTTATTATGATCTCAATTCTTTAGGGTTCACTTATACTCAATTTTTGAATTTTAGTTTTCTTTTTATCTTTTATTAAATAGATACAAAATTAACTGTTTTTAATTAATACAATATTTTATATTCACTTAATGAAATGGTAAAAAAAACTCTAAAATCCATAAAATTTGATCATAAAGAAGACAATGACGTGGAGATTATGATCAAAAAAATTGAAAAAAAAAATACAATGGAATTATTAAATTTTTGCTGATATATGTGCGTGCGTGTGTGTTGAGACAGAAGCAAGTAGGATTGGAAAATGAAATTTCAAAGCAAGTTCCTTTTTCTTTTTGTTTTTTCAATGGCCTTCATATTCGCATTCCACCATTCATTTGGTACATCTGAAAGATTCTTGGGCTCCATGGAACTGAAAATGGCTTTAAAAAAAGTGATTTACGAATGTGATAAAAAATAATTAGAAATTAAATGGGAAATTGGCTGAGCAGTAGCCTTCTCCTTTCCCAAAGCAAGAGGAAAGATCAACGAGAGAATCACTGAAGAACTAGAGGCAATGGAATCCCTCTCTTCTTGCATTTTAGTAATCACCGTCTTTCCAAATATGTCAGGTTAGGCTGCACATAAATGACAAAATCGGTCATCGAAAACTTTTCTGGATCTTTCCATTATCTATATATAGAGAGAGAGAGCTGACAGCTCATGCAAGTTAACTGGACTGTAGTTTATTTTCACCATCTCCAATATTTTTTTTAAAAAAATTATTTTTGATTTTGATCTCGACCTTCTAGGGTTCACTCATACCCATTTTTTTGGGTTTTAGTTATGATTTAGTCCTCCATTAAGTTAACATAATTTTTAACGGTTTTCAATAAATAAACATTTTATATCCACTTGGTAAAAATTTAAATGAACTTCAAAATTCATGAAATTTAATTTTATTAAGATTAAAAAGTTAAAATACTAATTATAGAAAGAAAATTTTTTTATTGGATTACTGTATTTTGGCTGCTAACTAACATAATTTTTCCTGAGCTAGCATCTCACTTACAGTAATCCCATATATATATATATGAATAAACGGAAAATTTACTGACGGTGAAAGGAGTTCCTTCAGTGTTGCTTAGGTGGCCCAATACAATGATTACACTTGGCGCCACTTAAGCTAACAAATAAAAAAACTCTTTTAACTCTCTTTGAGTGGCGTCAACTGTAATAATTTTGTTAGGCCTCCTAGGTGACGGTGAAGGAACTTTCTTCACTGTGGGTGAATTTCCCATTATATATATATATATATATATATATATATATATATATATATTTCATGATACACAGATCATGTCCACCAAGTGTAGTCAAGTACAGTCTATTTCTGCTGACTGTACTTACGAGTTTACTACTTTCTAAGTATCTGTTAATCGAATATTTAGAACGAATGTACCTTCTATATCTTGTATAATTAATGAGATAAAGTCGTTTAAAATTAGGGGTATTTGCTGGTTTGTCCCTCAAATCTTTATATATTGTGATTTTGCCCCCCAAATCTTCATATTTAGGATTTTGCCTCCTAAATCTCATAAGTTACAACAATTTTGTCCCCTTCTCTAACACAGTTAAAAATTTGACCATTTTACTCCTCTTTTCCATTTCTATTTTCCTCCTCTCTTCTTCTTCACTCTTCCTACTCTCTTCTCCTTTTCTTCATTATTTCTCCTCTCTTCTTTCTCCTTAACTTCAATTGGTATTTGTTATGGATTGTGTGTATGATCTCCCTAGGTGATACCAATTGAAGTTAAGGAGAAAGAAGAGAAGAGAAATAATGAAGAAAAGGAGTAAAGAGGAGGAAGAGAGAAGAAGAAGAGAAGAGGAACATAGAAGTGGAAAAGAGGGGTAAAATGGTCAAATATTTAACTGTGTTAGAGAAGGGGACAAAATTGTTATAACTTATGAGATTTGAGAGGCAAAATCCTAAATATGAAGATTTAAGGGGCAAAATCATAATATATAAAGATTTGAGGGACAAACCAGTAAATACCCCTTAAAATTAAATAATTTTAGCAGTAGAGATTGTGCAATCCAAAAGGTATAATTAGTAGGTTCACGTGGCATAGGGTTTTTTCCTTTAAATCGCTGTCGTCCCACCACTAATGTAATGTGCTCCTGAAGCCATGCAAGGCGAACGGATGTCCCGCCTTTTGAATTCAACTCTTTAAGTGCAGATGTGCGACTAGCACCAAGTATCTGAGAGTTTCTAAATGGGCACAGCATTTTTCCTTGTGAGCCCACTTTGCCGAGTTTTTTTGGTTGTTATTAAGTGGGCTCACTAGGAAAAATAGTGTGCCCCTTTAGAAACTCCCCAAGTATACGGAGTGGCAAATCCTCGGCCACTCCAACCTCTACAAGATCTAGAGGACAGACAGATTGACTTGTAATGTGCAGGTCTAGAATACTAGCGACGTCTTCAAGAATTATCGTTCTCTCTCAAAAAGGCATGTGAGAAGTATTTTGTTTTTGGATGTTATCTTTCAACAAACATTGATATCTTTATTTTGCTTAGATATCGATACGAACAATTAACCAATTGAAAGAGGGACGAGTTATAGATCTTCATGAATCATGTATTAGGATGGCGCTACTCCAACGATCATTCCTCGATCTTTCCATTGAGGTTCAAGTACTTGATAGGCTCTCGCTCTGGAAATGAAAAAAGATTATTTACCAAACATATTATCATGATAAGCCATAACTTTTTTTTAAAAAAAAAATTGATTTGGAACTTTTGAGAGATATAAGTTCATGTACCTCCTTTTACCATATATAAAATGCAATATGTTGTTGATAAAAAAATTGTGCAAGAACACCAAAACGCAGATCATAAGCCACTATCCACATTCTCAAGACTATACATGGATCAGAGTCATCATCGTGTTTTAAGTCCAAATGCTTATCAAAGAACTTTATCTGAATTTTAAATCCAAACGTAGATTAAAAAACACCATTCACACATATCAAAGTAAGCCATCTGCATTTATCATGAACAAGAACAGATTAAGGAGGGAATGATCTTGAATGGATTATCCACACTTATGCAAGAAGAATAGAAATTTTTACCTCTTAAAGAGTTCTACACTTTCATACTTTCATCCAGATATTTTTATCTCTTAGGAAGTTTAACTCTTTTTTCGTCCAGAGATCATAATCTCTTAAAGAGTTTTAACTCTTTTACTTTTAGAGCCAAGTAATGCTACTTCAGTGCTAAGAGAAGTTTTCAATTCCATAGTTTGGTATTAAAATCGTCAACAGAAAGTATGATTATCTCTCACCGCTACTTCAAAGAGTCCTAAATTGAGTTCAAACTTTCCTCTCTTCTTGTTTTAGTGAAAAAAGATAAGTGAATTTTTTTTACTTTTGTTCTTTATAAAAGAAAATTCTTTTTTTTTTACCAACAACACGTATCCTAGAACTCTTCATGACTAATGTATATATTGGTCCTCCTAGTGTTGGCGTCTCGATATCATTATCAGATCACTGTTATATTGTTATATCATCATCATCTCGTTGTTCTGGCCTAGCATGGTGTCTATTAGGGGAATGAGGGCCGGGCCACTTCTCGATAGTGTGGGCTCCTCTTGAACTACAAGGATTTTCGCTCCCTTTGAAGCTTATCGGTTTTTTTGATGGGATGCATATGACGGATATGGGATGATTCAGTCTGATTCATCTATGTAACTCAATAAATTTGCTTAATCAACAAAAAATAGTATCAAAACAAGAATTTGGTTTAAATGTTGTTTCAATAAAATAATATTTTTTTTTACCTGTGTTCCAATAAAAAATAATATATAACACCATAAATTCAATTAATTTATATTATAATTTTCCCGGGTTCCCATGCAAACCCGGATTTGGGCTTCGACAAAAGCACCCGTTCCAAAACATAGGCAACTAAAATTTGATAATTCTCTTAATTATTTCTCCTTAACAAATGTGTGCACTGGATTGTTAATAAAACAGTAAGGTGATGTCGGAACCTTCAATTTTCATTTGCATCACCATTATTTTTTTTTTTTAATTTGTTGAGAAAGGATCAGGGTAATTTCTTGCATGAAAGATGTTAATACCTAAATAAAGATTATTTGATTAGCAAAAAAAAAAAATTATAGATTTTGATTAATCAAACAAAATGTAGCACTTACTTCTAAAGGCTTTCTATATAAACATTTTCTTGCTTCCTAGAATAAAAATATTTATTTTTCTTGTTTAGCAAGTCATGATGGTCAATATAATTATTTCACTTATATTTTAGTTAGGAAGGCATTTATGTGCATGTTACAAAATTGATTTTATTATGTTATGGAGAAATATCGTAATCAATTAAAATTGACTTTCCATTAAAAAAATTATTTTCCTCAGAATTAACTTTTCTGATAATCATGTAAAAAAATTCATATATTACATATTGACTACAATATATTCCTAATAAGAATAACCAATTATTAACTTTATTCGAAAGGTCATTGTATATGAAGAATGTGGACTTTTTATTTATTTTATTTAATATTTACCATAAAATGGTTAATCATTTTTCTTGCTCAATAAGTGAAAGTGGTCGTGAGGGACCAATACCTTGATCGTATTTTATAATATGTAATTATAGTCAGTTAGAATTCATATACAATGTATTCCTAATACATCTCAATCTTATAAGAAATAGTAATATATTTTTTGTTAAAAAAATTTCCAAGTTTATTAATTTAATTTTTATTTTTTTAGTTCTTGTACATTTATTTAAATGAGCTTAGATTTTTGTCAAATTCTGGTCATTTATGAAATAAATAAGCTCGTGCAAACTCTACATGAGTTACGACCCGAGTTAAGTCGAGTTTTACTCGAGCTCATGCAAGTAATTCATCAAGAGTTACTTAACCTCGCTCTTTAATTATTTTATTTATGAAAATGTGAAAGGAGTTGGGAAAAATAAAATAAACTCGTATTGATTGATACCAGACATCCTTCTCTAAGATTTTAAAATGGGAGAGATCAATAATAAGAGTTTTAATAACTTGTATTAATAAAAGCATGCTAAAATTTTAAGTTAAAATATCTATTATTTATTAAAGAAAAAATAAATTAAATTTTAAGTCTTAGTCTACTAATCTAATTTTACTTTATAATTTGTAAAATATCTCTATTTTTCTAAATATAAGATCATCAACATCTACTAATATTTTATTTAAGATTAAATATTTACCTTGCTGGTCGAAAGAATGGAATTGCAACAATTACTTATAGTGAATAAAAATTCTGATGTACCATTAAGCAAGTTGTCAATCCGGTTTCAGGAAATAAAATAAACAAGAGAGATATCCAAGATAGAATTAAGTAACTTGTTGATTCTCAATCTTGACGATTTTCCCACTTTGAAATACTAACATGATATCCTTTTTTTTCTCTCTCTCCCCACAAGTGGCGCTCTTGTATGATAATCTCTTTTCTCTTGGATGAAAAACGAGTTCTCTCTTGGGAAGAAAATGAAGCCGAGGTGCAAGCGGCACTCTCTGATGAATTTTTTATCAAGGAAAAGATCCAAGCGAGAGTCCATAAAGCTTACAAGACTGAGGAGACTCAAGAATCCTTTATCGACTAGAATCCCTTCGAGGAATATAACAAGGAAGCCTTACTCCTCTAAAAATAGAATTAGACTTCAACTACGACTCTACCAGATAAATATTATAAATATACTCCTCTATGAGGAGAGAGCATGAGCATCTATACTGTAGATTACTCTTATACATCCTGATCATCTATATAGGATGGATTTGAATGTCTATAGAGAGGATTCTTCTCTACCCTCCCTAATCCCCTCCTTCTTCCAAATACTTCTTGTAATCAAGTAAGAAGAGAGAAAGATTGAGATATTATATCCTTGATTTTATGACAAAGCATATACTAGAATGGTTACCTTTCCTGAGAACGTAGGTCCAAGATTCTTTCTCGGTTATATCTCGTTATATCTCTATATATGCACCCTAGCTGTGTTTTTTTTTTTTTTTTTAATTATTATTATTATCTAAAAACATACTTGTAGGTTACTCAATATTAGAAGTCACTATGCGAGCCTGACCTAGTTCAGGATTCGATTCTGAGCCCAATCTCAATTCGTCGAATTTTGTTGGTAACCTCAGCTAACTAAAACTAATGCCAACAAAGACCGATACTAAAATTGTTATTATAGGGTAAAATATCTATTAATCAAGATAAAATGTAAATATTACTTGTAAGAGCAAACTCAATAATGAAGAAAGAGTATGATAAAGGATTGCAATTTCAAAATTGGGCTACATCTTCAGCTCAATAAAATATTTAATTTAAAATAAGACTTAATATTCTACTTTTGGTTTCGGTTATTATTGAAAGCATACAAAAGTATATTAGATCTACTAATCATAATGTAAATAAAAAAAATTTCATTCTATCTTCTCTAAAAAAAAAAAAAAAAAAAAAAAACACTCTATGTCTAGACTACAGAAGAAGACTAAGTCCTAATAATATTACTTAAGAAATGATAAAAAGGAAGTATAATAAAAATATATCTTAATCTTCAATCGCCTCAAAAGATATACACATAGGAACATTTTGGACAAAAAAAAATGAACTTACAATTTGCATCAACGAAAATAAGTCTTAGTATAAAAAAAAAAAAAAAAAAAAAATTCTAGATACATTCATCAATTTTCTAAGTATTGCCATCAAAATATTCAAATTTATTCCAAATTTGCTATTATAATTTATTGACAATTTTTCCTTGTCTTCTTCATGTTTATTATAAGTTTGTCTTTTCTTTTTTTTTTTATACTTTTTTAATCTCTCTCAAATTAAAATCTTAATAATTTTCAATACTCCAAAAACAAGAAGAATTCAAACTCTAATAATTCTCAATAATAAAAAATAAAAGAAATTTAAAAATTAAATTAAAATTAGTTAAAGGAATTATCTATTTAGAAGGTTTTTGAGAGAGGATAGTGCAGTTGGGCCACTGGGGTGTAGGCGATGGCAAGGTCACACAGCTGGGATGGAGGCGGTGGTGGTGTTGGCAGGAGGTAGTGAGAGAGAAAGGAGAGAGAAAAATAAAGAAAATTAAAAAAAATAAGGATAACTTAGTGTGTTCTATTATTCAAAATGATAGAGAAACTGATGATGATGTCAACTATAAAATCCAAACTGATTGATTGAAATGGTGAAGTATAATGAGAGTTTTATGCGACTGAACATTCCGTCAGGGTTGAAGGAAAATTTTTATAAATGATATTATTAGGCTAATTTTGTTATATGATACGGAATGCTAAATTATAAAAAGACGTCATCATAGAATAAGTGTACTAGAGATGAGCATGCATCATTGAATGCATAGTAAATAAAGTGAGAAATGAGCATATTCATACTAAGGTAGGTATAACCCTTATCAAAGAGAAAAATATAATGATTTGGTCATGTGTATAGACCTACAGATGCACTAGTTCAACGAATTTATCATTATATGACAAATTAAAAGAGCGAAGGGATTGACAGAAGAAAATATGGATAAAAATGATACAAAAAGATATGGATGCTGGAGGCCTTAATGAAAACATATTGTTTGATAAAAAAAGAGTGTAGAAAGATCATCCACATGATCAATCTAGGGTAACTCTCATTTAGTTTATGCAGCGTACCTAAGATACTTAGGTTCAAAGATTTAGTTGTTTTATCCTAGTTGTACCTAAAGAAGCTTTTATTTTTTAACTTTATAGAGTTAAAATGTCCATTCATAAAATTGTGTCCTTAGCCCCAGTATTCTCACACTATAGGTTCACTTCACAAATAAATCAAACCCAAAAAAGGGGAACTTCTATTTGAGCACACCACTTTGCTTAGTGATTTAGGATGTTAAACCTATTCCGAAACTAATTAATTTTCGAACGCTATAGAACTGTTTGAGTACTAATTTCCTACTTAGAAAGGTTGGCTCGCTGAGCAAAGGATCGTGCCCAAATAAAATTTCCCAAAAACCGAAAGCAAAAGAAAGCCGGACCCGCAGAACTCGACCTCGAGATTCGTGCTGGCCCGATGCGCCGGGCGACGCATCGCAGTACCCACGCCGTATGATCTGACGACGACCAATCGTCAATAAACCCTAGAGAGAGAGAGAGAGAGTCCTCATTTTTTTCTAGAGAGAGAAAATAAAACGACACCAAAGAGCGGAGAGAGTGTTGACAGAACGGAGAGAGAGAGAGAGGGAGCAAAAAGCCCCATCTCCTTCCGAGCGACACGTGGCACAAACCCAGGCCCTCCCCCTGGATTTTTTCCCCAATATAAGCAAGCAAACCAATCAAAAATAAAAACAGAAAAATCTGAGGAAAAAAAAAAAGAAAAATATGGAGACGACGACTCTCCACCCATTGGAGTTCGTGGGCGACGAGATCGAGGTCGCCGACGCTCTCCTTGTCCTCAAATCATCGGCGACGAGCTTAGAAGGGCTCCCTCGGTGGGGCCACACGCAGCGGAGATCTAACCCTAGAGACGACAGGCCGTCGAAAGAGGGTGTTCAGAGATTGAGCCCCTCGACTCCACTATCTTTCTCGCCGAGCAGCTGCCGCGACGAGACCCCTCCGCCGCCGCCGCCGCCGCCGTCTCTCCCGCCGCGTCCGCCGCCAGGAGGCGGGAAGATCCACAGGAAGTTTGAGCAGCACAAAGAGGTCAGAAGCATCGCCTTCTTTCTCTCTCTAGAGCTATGAGCTTTCTCTCTCTCTCTCTCTCTCTGTCTCTCTCTAGAAATTTTAATATTATTTTAATTGTGGAAACAGTGGGTGAAGGAGCAGAAACAGATGATAGCCGCTTTATCCGCCACTAGAGCTACCCTTCAACAGGTTGGTTAATTCTTTTTTTTTTAATCTTTATTTTTATTTTTATTTATTTATTTATTTATTTTAATTTTATGTTTTAGCGTATCTTGGAGGCAAAGAGACGATACCAGAGGCTAAGCGAGACAAATTCTTGGCTCAAAGAAATGCAATCTGAAGTAAATTTTTTTTATTTTTTTTTAAATTCATAAAATATTAATCTATTATTATTTAATGGCTAATTGGAATTAATTTATTTATGGGATCAGATGAGGGGGACGATAACAAGGCGGCTGCAGCAGCAGCAGCAGCAGCTGTGTGAGATGAGGAGCCGAGGCGGCGCGCTGGATCTGTTCCGGTTGGGGCCCACGCGGGCGGCAGTGGGGGCCCACCAACGGCAGCTTTTGAGTCAGCGGCAGGTGGATCTGAATCGGCGGGCGGCGGAGGAGGCGGCGGCGGAGTGGCAGAGGCAGGCGTGGGCGCAGGCGAGGAAGAGGAGGATAGAGTTGCAGAGGGTGAAGTCGTCGCTCAAGATCCAACGGCTCAGATGACAGACAGCACGACGACGATTTTTAGAGTTATAGGCAATAATTTAATATTATTTCTCTTTGTTGTCATGCTAATTTTGGGGGGAGTTTTTTTGGGGAACGACTGATTTTCGTTAAAATAGTAAAATGCCATTTTTATTACGTGATCTCTTAATCAAATCCCAAAATGTTCTTTATCGAAAGCACACTATAAGCTGTTGAGAAACTTTTTGTTGTCAAACATTTAATCTGGTTCTCTTATTTGTTGTTAAAAAAATCTAAAGATATGTTATCTTCCCTGTATATATATGCCTTAAATATGAACTTTAGAGAGGTGACTATGCAAAAGACGAGCGTTTTTGAAGTAACAGATGACGAGCGAGAGCCATGAGGTGCGTTAATCAAGTCAAAGCGTTAATCAAGTCAAAAATCCAATGTATCACTTTCCACTACAATTCGGTGTCTTGAAATTTTTTCCATTCTCCATATAAGAGAATCTCCAATTTGCAATAGGATTTAAGTTCGACTTTCGGTGATAACTCAATTTGGATAATGCTGTAAAAAATATGTGCTCTGTATAATTTTTCAAATCTTAGCATGCGATATGCGATGAGAGAAATTATTATTCACATTGTAAAGATGAGAATGGCAGATTCAAGATTCAGGCTTTGATCTACCCAATTCACAATAGGACGGTAAAAAATTGTTCTTGGACTCGTTCATTCTCATCCCTAAACGTGAGGAATTTTTATTCATCAATTTTATTTTTAAAAATATATTATTACAATTTGACTTGGGGTAAATTTTATTGTCTTTGAATTTCTATTTGTCTCAAAAGAGATCTGATAGCAGAGTAGGAACGATAATAGGCGCGTCCTTGGACTAATCCATTACAATCGTTACCTCTGAGGTAGATTGACAAAATGAATTGGTGCTTGCTCTTTAGGTAAAATGCTACTAAAAACTTCAACTCTCGTCCTTCTCGACCATATCTATGCGTTTTACTTTTAGCTTTTTTGTCCATTTTAAGTTTTAGGGCTGTATACTGATTCTTTAATAAAGAGATTATAACTATAAATACTGATAATACTGGTCATTTTAACATCACCTTTCTTGTTTCATTATATCAACCAATAGGTCTGGTCTAACTCTTAACAAAAATGAAAAAAACAAAAAAGGAAAAAAAAAAAAAAAGAAGGTAAATTGCAACAACTAATTCTATTATACTATTAAGCATTGAACTTGTATACTAATATCCCATTAATAAATTGTTTTATAGGAAGATCTTTGGGTATAGATGTAATATGACTTATTGATGGAGATCAGGATTTGATTTGGAAATATATTTGATTTGATTTGGATCTTATTAGGATTTGGATTTTACTAGGATATTTGACTGGATTAAGAGTTTGGATTTTATTATAATTCTATTTGTTAGGGTTTCCATATATATATGGGTTTGTATGGAGAATTACAGGAGATGAATAATTTTTGAAAATTTCTTGAGAAATTTCTGGCGTGGATTTCCTCCCCAATTTATCTATTTTTCCCAATTCATTTAAAAAAATCCTAACTTTCAAAACCCTAATTTCGCCTCCTTTCTGCATCACTTATGCTCCATATTAGAGAGTCTCTCTATGAATTTTTTTTAATAAAAAAATATTAGTGATTTCAAAAGCTGATAGTTAAGAATGTTTTAGATTTTAGGTATGAGAAATTATAAACCTTGAAGACCTGTTTTGGAAAAGAATAAGAAGAAGAAGAAGAAGAAGAGAAGAAGGCAACAAAAACTCCCACCAAATATCTCACACTCAATTTTATCAACAACAAATTATGAATGAATTTTAAATAGATATGGGGAAAATAGAAACCAAAAAACATTCTATTTCTCAAAAAGAAGAAAAAAAAATATTATGTTAATTGAAAGATAAAATATCTTTAGTTGACTCCACGTTTCCAACCTATGTGAGATAGTGTAGTCCTCCTATGCTTTTGACTTAATTAGTCACTCTTTCGGCTTCCAATTACTTTTTTCTTTTTAACCGTGAAAATAATTGCCCGTGCTGCATCATCTCTCTCGTTTACGAGAGTTTTTAAATTCGACTTCCGATAGAGACTCAATTTGAATAACATTATAAAAAAAATAAAGATTTTTGAGTTTGACTAGTAATAAGAAAATGTTAAAGTTTAATAAAATAAAAATAAATAGCCCATCACTATTAAGGCCCAAGGCAAAAGCCCATCTTGAAGAAAGAATCCAACATGGCGACTACTTGGAATCATGAGCGCATACTTTAGCATACAAGTAATTTGATGGCAGCTTGTGGCTATCTTTTGGGAACTATAGCTCTTTAGTATAACGAGTATAAATTTCTCGTCGGACCTCTGATTAAACTGTTCTTAGTGCCGTTTCGAAGAGAATTCATAGACTCCATCAATTCAAGTTCTATCCTTACTAAAAAAATCATTTAGAAGCCACAACAGCATCATATCCTTCATTTCGATGATCGCCTATCAAATAATGATCTCTCTCACATCTAAAAACTAATTTTGTTGATTTTGGTATCATTTCAAAGATAATGCAGAGCCCTATAACTTTATAATGGATTCCTTTATTTGATTCTCAGTGTACCAGCAACATATTATCATTGATATCTTTTGTTACTTCACTTGATTCTTTTGCACATCCATCAAACCTGTATAACTCTATAAAAATTTGTCATACCAATATAAGAGTTTGTTATTCATTAAATTAAAAGAGTTATGTATGAACATACATCCAACACACTTGTCCTACTAAAGCTCTATATGGCTCTATCCATATCTAAGAAATATTTGAATCTGAGAATGGGAACATGAAGTTTATGAAAAATACTTTAAGTTGGAATTATTTTTAAAGCTCCGTCATCGACAATGTCGGTATTATTTTATTTTTTTAAATTTGCAATTAAATACGTGTCCAGTAAGATTTGAAACTGAACTGTTTTAATACAATATTGAAGTCCTTACTAATGTATCATAACTCCGAAGTTGTGATGAGAAATAAGAAAAATTGTTTCGTAGGTTAGCAGCTTCCTTCTCCGCCATCAACTTTTGGCACGACAGCACTCTATCTGTTTCTTTTTCTCTATTTTGTGCCTATTTTGAATCTAGTATGGTTACAAAGTTTATAATACTTTTAAGTTTTACAAAGTTTTCCACTCTGTTTGAATTTTATTTATTTATTTTAATTTAGATGGTCTTAAAACTCTATAATGTCGGAGTTAAGACAATGTAGTTAATAATTGATTAACTCGGTAAGTTTTAGGATGTGGATAAGGCAGTGCGGCCGTATCAAATCTTGAATTAGGACGAAAATTTTTGTATTGGGAAAAGCCAATCCCAAGCATTATTAACCTCAATTTTCTATTTTATTTTGGTTAATTAACAATTAGTTAATAAGTGATTACAACTGCATTGAAGTGTCTGTCACAGTGAGGGTGAGAGTTAGAGGGAAATTGTCACGTACATGCCTCCGGATGTTGAAGACCCACTTCGGCATAAGTTATGCGGAGCATTGAGGGAAATTATTGAATTATTTTGTATTTTAATACGCACCATCAGGTTAAAGGTCCATTTTGGACAGAAAACTAGGCTTTATGCAAGATTTGAACATTGGTTGCTCTAATACCATTTTTAATGTCCCTCTAACATTGTACCAAAACTCTAAAATTGTGGTGCGAGTTCAGTGAAATTGTTTTGTATTTTCACAAACAGCAACACTGTTTATTTTTGGGTTAGTGTAACCGTGGGAAAAGACATCGGAACTGCTACAACAGCCAAAAAATTGTATGAAAGAATCAACAGCAGGAGACATAGGCTCGGCCATTTTGCCGAAGGACTTTAGCTAGAGGTCAGCGGAGGTTGCAGAGTTTGAGTGGCAACAATAGTAGCAGCGACGGCGGCCAAGGGAGAGTTTTGCACAGACAAGGAAGTGGAGATTAGGGTTGCAGGGGATGGGAGTCTTACAGTAACTTAGAATGTGAATCAATTTTTGGTCCGCATTATTCAAAATTTTAAATTAGAAAAATAAAAAATCCATTTTTAAGTCAAAATTATGAATAGAACGAGTAAAAATTAGCTTATGGATGCACCCATTATCATCCTGATACTATACTTAGTTCTTTAGAGGTAGAGTTTAAGAGAGTCGTTTATTTACTCGCTGTTTGCTAAATGCGGATAAGATAAGGATATGATGAGGGGGTAATTTAAACTTATAATTGGAGAAAATTGTTTTGTATTTAATATTTATGAAAATTGGGTACTTAATTTTTTTTAGTGGTCTTTTTTTTGAGTCAAATGGATTCCATCTTGGAACGTGTTAGACAAAACGATGCACAATCCTAGGTCGTGGTGTTTGGTCAAATTATAGTATTGAACAAATTATTGGTTGATCCCACCCTTATGTCACGGTGGCAACTGTACCAAAAAAAAAAAAAAAAATCAACTTAATGCTTACAATTTTTATGAGATTGCACCTCTCATCCAAATTTCAAATCTGCCCCCTCCCCAATGTTATAAGTCAAGACTAAAACCCTTTTTTCCTTCCAAAATTGTTTTTTTTTTTTTTTTTCCAAGTTCCCTTTCTTTAAGCTTTTTTCAATTTGCGAGCAAAATTTGGATCTTCATTTTTTCATCCACTGTATAGCTATTGTTCGTTTACATACCTTGTAGGTATTTTTTTCTCTCGTTATTTTTAAAAAAAAATTAAGAATGTATTAGTCAAATTAAGGAAAAATTCCATTTGAGCACATTAGTTTGCTCACTCAGCCTGCCTCCTGAACTTCAAAAAAATTACAAGTTTATTATTAAAATATTTGGACTAAGTTACATTTCTTATTTTCCAACCAAATACAAACCATTTGAGTAGAAAGCATTAGCTAAACACAAAATACGAGGGGAGCGATGGGAGGTGACAGCAGAGTAAGAGGAAGGGAAGCGAAGGAAGCAGAGGAGGAGGGGGAGGAGGCGGTAGAGGTGGAGGGAGAGGGCAGGAGAGGCGGAGGAGGAGGGGGAGGAGAGATACATTTCATCGAGAGGCCTGTGGGCTCAAAGAGTAAAATGGGCTAAGTGAGAAAACTAGTATGCTCAAATAGAATTTCACAATATTATGAATCGAAAAATTCATCAAATTATATTTTTGTGATATATTGACTTGCAAGATTATAATTTTATCATCGAATTCATCTTGCTATATTATAGAAATTTTTACTCAAATAGAGTTCATCTCCCCCTCCACTCACCACTCCCGAAACGAGGCTTTACTTTCTGCATCCCAATGATCTGTACCCCCAATGAGCTGTCTGAATAGCTCAACTTCTCGAAATAACTCTATCTCCTAGTTCAAATCTGCCATGCAAACCACGAATGAAGAGATGGTCCGTATTAGAGTCAAGACGGAAAGAATTAAGCTTGTAATAATGCTGTAATTTTTGTTTAATGTTGTAGCTGGAATCTTACAGTCGTATGTCAAGTGGTCTTCAAACAACAAAGTGAAAACAAAGAATGCAATAGACTAACTTGGTGTAACACCCTAAATCTACACAACCCAAAACTTTTAAATTTCTATCTTACTTAAATAAATAATATAGTAATTATCTTGGAGATACAACCAATTTAAATTATTTTATTATTTTTATTTAGTTTATTATCTTAAATAATTTTAAAAGATAAAATAAACATATATAAGATAGTTTTTAAAATCGAAACTGCATTAATTAATCTTATCAAAATGAAAACTATATTAAATAATCTTATTCAGTAACCATCTAATTCTAAATATCTAAAATCTATCATGCTAACTAACTAATAACTCATCTCTTTTCCCCAAATTTTTCTCATGTTAAAAAAACTTACAGAAGAAAAAATAAGAGAACACCGTAAAAATAAAATAGGAGAAGAGAGAAAGTAAATGAGAAGGAAAGAAAAAAAGAAAGTAAAAATAAAAATTAAAAAAAAAAGAGAAGAGAGAGGGGAAAGAGATCCAAATTATTGACAGGGGCGATCTTTCAAACTTTTGAGTCTTCTCTAAAAAAAAAAGCAAGTGCTTTACTATTATTTTATAAATCTTTTATATTCTTTCTTTATCAAGAACTTAATATTATTACTTTTTTTAGGCACTTATAATAAGCAAATACAATAGTAAAGGAGACTAGGTCAAAATAAGACTTTCAAAAGACATGGAGTGGGGCACTAAAAATAATATAGTATTGTAATTTGATAGAGATGACTCATAATTAAGCTAAGGGTCCAAGCTAACATTATCAAGAACATGGATTAATATAATTTTAATAATATTTTATAAGTAAAAAATTATTTTTTTAATGTCATGCATTAGTACTAAGTCACTTTAATCGTAGAGCTAGAAAGACATGTCATCCATCCATGTTAATGTATTAATGTACTTGTTTTAATTTTTCTATTTTTAAATAAATTATGACATTGTTTAAAAGAAAAGAATAAAAGGAAAGAAAGGAATAAGCACTTGCATCAACACATTTATTTAAAAAATAATAATAATATTAAGTTCTTGATAAAAAAATAATATAGAACATTTATAAAATAATAGCAAAACAGTTACCTTTTTTTTTTAGAGAAAACTCAAAAGTTTGTAAGACCGCCACCGTCACCGCCAACGCCAACAATTCAGATCTCCTTCCCCTCTCTCTTCTTCTCTTTTCTTTTTTTTTTTTCTTTTAATTTTTCCTTCTCGTTTCCTTTCGCTTTTTAAAGAGAGAACATTTGGGAAAAAGAGATAAGTTGTTAGTTAGTTAGCATGATAGATTTTAGATATTTAGAATTAAATTGTTACTGGAAAATATAAATTAATATAATTTGGATTTTGATAAGATTAATTAATATAGTTTGGATTTCAAAAACTATCTTATCGATTTTTATTTTATATTTAAAAATTATTTAGGATAATAAGCTAAATAAAAATAATAAAATAATTTAAATTGGTTATATTTCCAAGATAATTACTATATTATTTATTTGAGTAAGATAGAAGTTTAAAAGTTAATTTTTGGGAAGTGTAGATTTGAGGTGTTACAATAAGATTAGTTAATATAGTTTGGATTTTGATAAGATTAATTGATATAATTTGGATTTTAAAAACTATCTTATCTATTTTTATTTTATCTTTAGAATTATTTAAGCTAATAAACTAAATAAAAATAATAAAATAATTTAAATTGGTTATATTTCCAAGATAATTACTATATTATTTATTTAAGTAAGATAGAAATTTAAAAGTTAATTTTTGGATTGTGTAGATTTGGGGTGTTACACTTTGACAGAAAATTTGAAACTTTCTACGTATAGTCAAGGCTCTTTACTAAAGACCTGAGCTGCATTCTCTAGCTTATCGACAAAATGTTACATCCATCTCCTACATAAAATCTCATAGAAAATGAATCACAATCATAACATTGTCATCTGGTGGTGATTTATCTTTCTTATTATTCCTTAGTAAAATCGTCATCCTAATCACTATCCTAAATATTATATCTTACCATACTTAATTAGTCGTGCAAGTAAAATATTATATCAAACAGAGTTTAATTACTATTTTCTTATCCCACACATCATTCTATCGAAATAATATATCTCGCCCTCTCATTCACTTTGGTGATTCTACTATTCATGAGATTTTAGAACAGAATCACTGGAAGTAGCACAGGAGTACTACAGGAGGCAAAGAACAAAGAAGGTGCTCTTATACGAAAAAATAATATATATTATGACCAAATTGTTTTGCTAAATTATGACCAAATTGAATACGTTCGTATGGTTTCTGAGTGATGACAGCCACATGGAAGTATGAACTGTATCTAAATTACTGAACTTACTGATTTGAGAACCGTTTTGTTAGAAGCTGCCCCCTTTCCTGCTATAAAACACTCTACTGTAACGCTACACGCCGCACATTCATCACTTCTGGAAGCAGGGCAAAGAAATCTACTTCTTTTTCTTTGACTTGTTAGAAGGAAGCGGCTGAGTATAAGCAGTTCCCTGTCCGATGCAAGCGAAAAAGACTTGATTACACATGATCTGATCTGCAAAGAAGTAACTAAGCTCAAAAATATGGTACAAGATTCTACCGTACCTGCAACCACTCATCCAAGTTAGAATCAATTGCTCTAGTCCCAACTTCCACTTTCGATGCATTCTTGTTTTTCTGAAAATTATTAAAATATACGTGTAAGATCAGTTCAAATAAATATAAGCGTAGCAGTGAGGACTTGAGTTATATAACAGAAAATATTTCACAAGGTAGATAACATATTAGCACTACCAATAATTGAATAAAGATTTCTGCAACTATCGCTTGCTAGGAAAGCCTAAAAACTTGTCAATGTTAGCACTACGAGTATAGGTTGTAAATTCTGTACTGAGAATTTACGTCGGATGTGTAGCCTTAAGGGAAATAGCATAAGAACAACATAGATGTAGCACATAAAACACTGGAATTTTATTTATTTGCATTTTTTTTGCTTTCACTAGCGAATTGTTATGGGTAAAAAGAAGTTTCCATACCCCTCATTTCATTTGCCTTTAAGAACATTCATATTTTCTTTTGACGTTTCTTTGAAGCCCCTACATTTTCTGTTTTTGTCCTGTGATTGTCTATTTTTATTCAGAAACTTTCTACTTATATGCAGGAGTAGTGGGTTAAGATAGAAATAGAAGTTACAGACCATATAAAGAAATGCAGGGGATTATATGAAGATCAAGGTTTTACATATGAAAAGCAAGGGGTTTACATGCGCATTTTAGAAGGCAAGAGCTAAACACGAACACATTTAAATTTGAGAAGCTGTAACTGATTTTCTGTTGTCTAAATCATATGAACTCATACAAAATTTCAATATCAAGCATTATATGTGCATTTAAAATTACCAAAATTTTCATTTTTTTCTAGATTATTTTTTTCATATCTATGATTATATTTTGTTCTGTTTATTTAATGCGTACTACAGCATGTCAGCATATAGATGCTGATTTCTGTACACACGGAACAAAGTAAATGCAAATTAGCCGATTACCAAATCAAGTGTATCATTGTTTCAGAGTATCCCATAATTTACTACATTATCTGCTAATGATCTATATGTTTGCACGATGGTTTGGTCATGTGCAACGTAGGCCTACAAATGCACCAGTTCGACGAGGAGAGTTTATCAATGTAGGACAAGTCAAAAGAACGAAGGAAAGACCGAAGAAAACATGGATAGAGGTGATACGAAAATATATGGATTCTAGAGGTTTAAATGAGGAGATATTACTTGATAGAAATGAATGGACAAGGACTATCAAAGTGATCGATCCGGCATGATTCTTTTTTTGGTTCATATAGCCTACCCCAAATACTTGGGATAAAAGGCTTGGTTGTTGTTGTTGCGGTTGATCTATATGTTTGCAGCTAAAGTGAAAGAAATATAATGCAAAGGTTTACCTTTGACAACTGCTGGAGTTGACCATATGCCCACAACCCAAAGAAGCCAATCACAGCAGCTCCTAGGGTGACAAGGAGCACAGACTCCACATTGAAAACACCACCTGCCTCGACAACTTCAATGGTTCCATTGTAAAAGAAGCTTCGATATGGCTGTTCATCAATCTCGTAAATTATGGCACCCACTAAATCATACGAACCAGGCTGCAGGGTGGTTTAATAAGAATAAAAAGTTTTCAGAACCAAAGAATCATCCTTTCATTATGATGGACAGAATAGAACAGTATCAGCATGGAAGTTAGTGATTGTTTGCTACCCCAAAAGATTGTTAAGCCTGAGAAGAATCTTTAGACAAGAAGCCTTCAAAGAGTTGTCCGTACCTGCAAGTACTTGCTTACTGCAAAAATATAAGGAAATGACGCTTGGGCAGCATTACGTAGAGGTGCGGCTCCATAATACTGAGACAATCAAACAATAAGATCATATTTTAAGTTACCAAACAAACAAAAAGAGAAACCCGAACAGATAAACAGGATATTCAAAACTACAAGGCAGATACTATTTTTCCTTTTTGGCATGAATATTCAGTCATCAAAATAGAATAATCTCCAGCAGGCATCAACAGGTCCAAAATAAGAAAGCTTCTGACGGAACAAATTCAACTAGCAGTAGAGACACAGGTATGGCAATGTTGAAAATAACGTGTTATGAAACTCGTTATATTGCATTATGAAACCTAAGTAACAACTGAAAATAACTCTGCACTGTAACAGTACGTTTTCTATGTTATTTTACGTTATATTACGTAACGTTATATTAAATTACGTTATGTTACGTTATTTATAATTATTTTCTTAGTAATTCTATATTGTTGTTGATTATTATTTTAATTATTAGTGAATTGCTTAAATTTTCATACTTGATTAGTTGTTAACTTGTTTAAATGAAATTGCTAACTTACTAATTTGCAATTGTTTTCTTATTCGTTTGTTGTAATCCCTCTTCGGTTGCTGAAATATCTTTACTTATTGATTCTATTAAATTTTTAAGTGAACTGAAACCAACAATTACAAATAAAATAAATTGATCATTACAAAATATAAATTACAATAATAATAATAACTGAAATTAGATAAAAAATTGAAATCTTTTTTTTTTTAGATGATAACTGGAATTACGGCTACAGACTTAATACAATGTATGAAAAATGTGAAAAATATTATAAAACTTAATATAAAATTAAAATAGATTATGTACTACAAAATGGTTGTATATTTTTTTAAAAATTTTAAATTTATTTTTCAATTTATAAAAATTATTTTATATAGTTTTATATTTATTTTTATTGAATAAATAGAAAATTGCATAACCTACGTTATGCGTTACGCTACATGCGACATAATCTAACAAAGATAAAACGTTATGTTCCTGTTATTGCTATTTTAAACATCTGTATGAGCTTTTGTTACAGAGTTTCCAATTAAATAACAGCCCAACTCCACTGCCTCGTAAATTTTGGGCAGGAGGGGCCTA
Organism: Dracaena cambodiana; assembly: GCA_036321105.1. NCBI lineage: Eukaryota > Viridiplantae > Streptophyta > Magnoliopsida > Asparagales > Asparagaceae > Dracaena > Dracaena cambodiana. The sequence continues at coordinate 5,087,616 of JAYEPQ010000015.1, forward strand.
TGTTTAAAACTTAATTTTGAACCAACAGCAGGACATAAGGATGGCAAATGGGCATATTGGCACTGGCATGGGGTTGGGATCATTTTCATGTCAAACCGTATATGCTTTGGTCCACAACCAACTCGATTAATAATTGGTTCATATTACTTTATCCATAACCAGCGTGAAAATAATTAGGTCGGCATGATCTGACCTCTTTAACCCATTTAAAAGTATGCAACTTATTGTAAGAAAAGTGATTTAATAGGCATTTATTCACTTGAAACCAAGCCATCCACATGAGACTCTGAGACGACATTTTCATTTTCCAAGTGATAGTTCAATAATTTACTTAATGCAAAGGAAAATTTTATGAGCTTCTGTTGGACCTTTGCCAATTGTGAGCTAATGCAAAGAACTATTCATTTTATGACTAGCATGCTTATAAAATATGTATAAGCAAATATCACAGGAAATTTTGGGTAAAACGGATCAAAGGGAACATCCATACCCGACCCATTTATGAAAGGGTTTAGGTGGTTGCCCCATTTTTGACCCATAACCATTTTGCCTGACCTTTACCTGACAACTCTTAATCAGGTTCAAGTCAGCTTCACAGGAGATCAAGATGGCCACCCCTACTGGATAGAACCCTCAAACAAAACAACGATCTTCTAGACAACCAATTGTATTGGCAAGACCCATATCTCTGGAGCTAATGATTAACAATAAAGAATACAGGATTGAGAGTTACAAGAAAGCAAAAATTTGAAAAGGAAAAACAATATTATCTATTGAGCACTATGAGTCAAGTTGTTAATTTCAAACAGTTCACAATGAACCTGACCAGTATTAGACTAATCGTCACAGAGGCATAAAATCTGGACCAGTGAGGTTTACAAATTACTCAAAACAAATCCCAAACAGGATAAATGACACAAAAAGTGTTACGCATATCTGACTAAAAGAACGTTGTTATGGTCTATGCTTCACCTGGGTAGTAAGATTTTGGACCAACATGCGATGATCAAAAGGAACATGAAGGCTAGATCCTATAGAAATGACATTCAAAGTCGAGTCCCCTGTAATTTAATGAAGTAGCAGCATCCCATCAGATATTTAAAGCAATGGAAAACCATATATGACAAAATACATAAGATGATCAGTGACAAACTGTGGAATGATGCTTCATCTTTCCATTCTAACTGAATTAAAAAAAAAATCAAATAAAAATAATCTATCAACAATACAAACAACTGTATTGATGACCAAAAGTAGTGAATAAATTGATAAGCAGGTACACGCTGGCAACAAAATATAAGGTCAGCTTCGACAAATCCTCACTATCGATGCCACCTAAGCACATTCAAATGCATAAAGAGTAAATACAACTAGCATGATGCACTAATACAAGAGCAGTCGAAAACAAACAAAATCCATATAAGTGGCAATTTCTCGAAACATAATAAGAGCTAGTAAGCCATTAAAAAAAGGTAACAAAGAACTGGAAAAGCAAAAGTGATCATATGTTTGAGGTGATCAGATAAAACTATAGTGTTGCAATTATCTGAGTTGGAAAGCCCTTTTTCTTCTTGCTATGTTGAAGGATCTTATCAATTAAGCTTAGGTTTGAAGTGCTATTGGAAAATGTTATATGCGGAATGAAAAAAATTTGAAGATAAATAGTTAATTAGGATTTCCAAATCATATGTAATTTCTTTCTTTATTTTAATGTAATGTTTGCATGCTACTATCCAATTATGTCAGATTTTCAATTTTGTGCCCCCCTAATTTTATCATAAAGAAATAGATCTACCATCATCCACCCAATAATCAATTTTAAAACTACATTTATGGTATTTTTGTTGGAAGATCATTCAAGGAAGAATGTAGGGGGACAGTTGTACATCATGGAAGTTAGCAATAGATCGAGTGATATTGCTAAGACACCCATCTGCAACTTCTCAAATATGTGCTTAGTTATATAGTATTTTTTTGGAAAACATGCGTCAATTAACATGTCCTACATTTATCATACACTTCTTTGTTCGCATTATATTTGTGTTTTTTTTCTCACTACATTTGTATATATGAAAGTATTCATGTTCAACATTCACTAGGGGCTTACCATATTAATTGAAAATTCATGTCACTTAACAAAAGATTGTGTTAAGTGATGACTCTTGCTATTAACTAATGTTATATAACTAGGAACTTGGAAGTATTGGAGATGGAGAAATTTATAGCAATAACCATATCTGCCAACCATCAGTGACTAATTATAGTTTGATTGTATGTGTGATATGAGTGAGACAGTATGAATTATAAGATATCAAAATTTTCAAAGTCTGCTTCTTTTTCTCTTAAACCTAAGTATTTTAACAATTCTTAGTATCTTGATTTCAAGTATTTCAATGTTCTGCTATTAAATCTGTATTAAGAATTGTGATTACTTATGTGAACACCAAGCAATTGTTTCATAAATGCCTTCTCATGTTTTGATTAATTGTATATCTTTCTATAAAAAGTACTTTGTATTTTCAATAGTTTGCACATATGCAACAATATATAAAAGAATGATAGTCCTTTTCTTTTTGGCATTGAAGGAAATTTCAAACCGTCAATGGTTGTTAAAGTGGATTTTTTTAGTAAATGGTCCTAGCATATTTGAGTATAATGGTCATAGTATATCCTCCTCCCAAAAAGAAAGAAAAATCAAATCAAAAGAACTACCCTGCCTATCTCACTTTCTACTAAGTACCTCAGGCCAATGCATAAGGCTAGGTAGACTTGCCATGGACCCTTACCAATGAAGGCAACTATCAGTAGAAAATTATTCAATCCAAATAAATATCACTCTTGAGGAATCAGTGATTGTTATAAGCACTTGCATATATCAACTGGAAGACCTAATACTCTTGTTTATTATTTTTGTATAGAATTGCCTTCTCAAAATGACATATTGAGCTGAATGGTAAAAAGATATGTGAAAGTTAAAAAGGGCACAAATCAATTCTAAAATCCTTCCCTGTGAATAAAAAGTTATAAACTTTTGCCACTTCCGCCTCTTCAGCTTGTTCTAGCCTGATGTCTATCCCAATCCTTGTCTCTTCAATTGATGCTCAATTGACTTTAGTGTACCACCAGCACAAATTTGAATGTCATACTCATAAAGTCATTCCAGACCCTATCTAACGGTACACATATTTAGTGCTCTAAGCAAGTCTGATTTAAAACATACAAAGAATAAGATCTTACAACAGAACAATAATGAAAAACTGGAGCATTACCTCAATATTCTCAACTAACAATTACCAATAAACTGTGTATGATTAAATTCAATATATTCTATAATAACATAAGATCTTGGAAACCTCATAATAAGTACTATAAACACTATGAAATCGCCTAAACAAGAAAAATGAGCTCCCTCCTAAATCCCATATTAGCAAAATGTTATTTAGTTTTACTGGCTATTGAATAAGATCTACGAGAAAGTCCATTCCAAATGATCGAGATTCTATAATTGCATAGTCATATATCAATATTCTTGTTTGTCTTAGAATAGAACATGTGAATTATATTTAGAAAATCTATAACCAGATGAATAAATGTCCACGCAAATGGTTAGCCACAGTATTCATTGTAGTTAGCATTTGACCATAAATATTACATCAATTGACTAACATTGTCATTTTTTAATATAACAACCAATGAGAAAGAAAATTACTTCTCCATCTTAAGGGTTTCCAAATGGGCCGTGCAATCCCGACAGAGTTTGACCACTATGTTTGGTCTTAGATCCAGTTGGATACAGGCTGGGTGCAGGTCTAAGCTGTGCACCGGGCAGCCCGATGTTTAAGAAACTTGCTTTTTCAAAATGAACTTTTGAAAAAATATTAGTTTTAAGAAAAATTTGGAAAAATATTATAAAATCGACAGAAATGTACAAATACAAATTGAAATTTTCTTTTTAGAATAAAATTATTTATTGCTCATTAAATTGATATTTTTAGATAACACATTATATAGAATTCAAACAAATCAAGAAAAATATGATATATGAATATCAATTGACCATTAACTAAAGGGTTTATATTATATAATATATTATTATTTTTGGATGTTGATCACTCATGGAAAATCTTCTTGGTCAATTTTTTAGTTTTCTTTTTTATGGAAAGTTAATTTAGATTAGTTATAATATTTTTATGATTATCAATATATTATGAAAAGTTAATCCACTTATGGAAAACAGCTCTCAGATTTAAGAAGATATTAAATAAAATAAGTAAAAAAAAAAAACCACATTCCCTATGTCCAATGATCTTTTGAGGAAGGTTAATAATTTGTTATTCTTATTAGGAATATTTGTTATATGATTTTTACATAATTACAGCAAAAGTTAATTTTTGGATGAAGGCATTTTTTTTAAAGGAAAGTTGATTTTGATTGAATATGTTTTTTTATATAAATTGTTATGGAAATTTTTTTTACTACAAATTGTTACATAAAGTTACTTTATTATAAATTGCTATGAAAAGTTATTTTATTATAAATTGTTATGGACAGTTAAATAAGGAGATATTACTTGGGATAAAAGGCTTAGATATGGAGTCTAGAGGCTTGGGATATTACTTGGGACAAGTTAAAAGAACGAAGGGAAGACGGAAGAAAACATGGATAGAGGTGATCCGCAAAGATATGGAGTCTAGAGGTTTAAATAAGGAGATATTATTTGATAGAAATGAATGGAGAAGGAATATCAAAGCGATCGATCTGGCGTGATTCTTTTTTTGGTTCATGTAGCCTACCCCAAATACTTGGGATAAAAGGCTTAGTTGTTGTTGTTGTTGTTGTATGGACAGTTAACTTCTGATTGATAAAATTTGCAATATGCATTTTTTATAGTTTTCTTCCTAATTAAATAAGTGAAAAAGTTAGGCTAATCAATGACCACTTTGACTTGGTTAAAAAAAAGAATTTTTAGATTTGAAAATAAAAAATTATTTATACAATAAGTATTTAAAAGTAAATGTAAATGATAAATTCGATTTGAGCAAACGAAGGTCTAAAAAATACAATAAAACTAGAAATGTAATTAATGCAAATTACATAGAAAGAAATAAGGAAAATATCAAATTTAATGTAAATTATTATTTTTCTTAACAATTTATAACATAACCAGGCCAAGCTGGATTTTATTGAACAATCGCGGGTCTGGACCCGATCTGCTTGGTTGACCAGGCAGTCAATGGGCCTGGACATTTTGGACACCTCCACTGCATCTGCAACAAAACCTCTATAATTCTCAAAACTGAACAAATTCAAAAGGTTGGATAGAAATTTCAAAATAACTAATAGAATGTTATCCTATAATATAGTATTATCATCTTATAGCTAAAGGTGTATCATTGAACATCATGAAGCAATAAATACCTATCATTAAATTACTGAGACTAAGGATAAGTATGCACATATTTTTAACATAAACCACAGACAGCATGTTGTCTTGTACACATAACTCACAAGTTTCAGTACTTCACAATATAAAACTTTCACGATCTCATTCTTATGCCATTGATGGTCATGTACAAATATTTCTATCCAGAGTTATAAAACGGGAGCAAATAATCGAAGGATAAAAACCATTTGTAATAGGTCAACCTGCCAGTAGCCTCAAAGTGATAAAGATATGGTACCCATGAATGGGGATAGGACATAGGGACAGTGCACCTTGTATGTCACCACGATCTATATGAAAATGTCTACAAATAATCAAATATATAAGATGAAGGATAGTTACCATCATTATGCACTCCAACAATTAGTTCAGTTTCTTCACCTGCTGGAACCACTGCATTCAAAACATTATTACTAATAATCTATTGAAATCAGAACCAAAAATAGGTCTGTAGGAATACTTTGGTTACTCTTACATCTTGCCATATTTTTTGGAAAAACACATACTGTATGCACTCCTGGGGCTATATTTGGAGTTCTAGAACCAAATTGATTACCAACTATGCCAAGATCACCTCCTTTAACGGGATCAGAAATATCACCACCATCAGAGGCAACCTGACATTTTACAACTGCAAAGTAAAATTTTAGAAATGAAACATATATATGCATTTAACAGAGTACACCTTCATGAGCTCATGGAGAGAGTATTAAATCCAAAATACTAGTGAAAGTTTTAGCTTAACTTTAAAGAAACAGAAAGGGTAAAAAGCAGCAATAAGATAAATGCAATCAAGCTAGAAAGTTATGGTGTTGGTTCACTGTATCAGAAGTAAAACAACAGCTTGAAATCAATTAGCTAGACGAGAAGAATTTTATTGTGGAGAGAGGATAATAGGATGGGAAGGGCATGAAGTGGGGTTTATAAGAGGAGAAAATTGAAGGATTGAAGACCATTAATCTTGAGGAAACAAAGCAGCACACCTTTGTAAATGGTGATGACAGCTACATAAACCAAAAGGCATATATGACTCCCTCACATAGTCTTGTGAGTTGTTATAACATATACTCAAATATGGAGGTAGGAAAAAAGTTGACACAAGGATGAGTCGGCCTCGGAAATGGGTGCCCAACATAGGCTACTAGGTTATTTATTCAATTTTGGGTCTAAGGGTTTCCCAGGGGATGCAAATATGTGCGTTTCTAGATGAATATATGTTTGAAAACTGCACTTAAAGTAGACTATCCCAGGTTGTCTAGGGTTTGTGGCAAAGGGGACAATGTAATGGGAGAATGATGGACACCCTAAATGGGAAAAAAAAAAGAAAATCCCATGAATTGATTACTTCTTTACTCTGTAACTTGATAAAAAATAACGATGAATAGCCTTCAATATCAGTGGGCTATCAAGATTTAAGTTCGCCTAATTTATGAAAATTCTCAGGTGACATTTTCTGAACATCGGTAACTTTTGCCGTGAAATTTCATTATTTAAACAATTTTTTATTCAAACTTTGAGAAAGATAATCACCCTTAACTAATTACAAGCAGTGGTACCTCAATGATTATATAATTCCAGCTCATTACAATGAAATTGTGCTCAAAATTTCTGAATTTCTAAAATTTTCAGTGATTAACTGCTATTTAAATAAATAAAAAAAAACTTCAGTAATTCAAATGAAATTTCCAATAAACTCTCCAGGCACACATGTATCAACATTAATACTCAATAAAATGCTTTAACTTCAAATAGAACGGACTCGCCCCCAAAATGAACACTTAACCTCTATTCCTAAATTTTCACGAAAAACTCAATTCATCCTTCTAATCCTCCTACATTCTCAGTTTCAACGGCAACATTTCCAAGTTTTTTGGAGATTCGATCTTTTAATCAACCAATCGCACACAGTAATTCGTATCAAACGAAATAAAATAACCTAAAATAAAAGGCAAATCTTTACATCGAAAAGGACTAAAAGGTCATTCTTTGAGATCAGCCATAAATTCCATTTCGATCCACAATAATTGTAGCGCGAAAATATCAAAAAAAAAAAAAAGGAAAAATTAGAATGAGAGATATACCTTGGAGAAATGGGGAGGAGACGAGGAGCAGAAAGGAGAAAACCCTAAAAATCTCCATTTAAGAGGCGAATTTTCTACGTAGAGAAATGGTTTATATGAGTTCTTAGTGCGTATACGAAATAAATAGGGGAAATTTTCTTCAGGCACACACTTTGCTCAAGAAGCACACCTCCCGGAGTGGTAAAGAATTATGAGCTAGTCGATAGTTTACTTGACCATACTGTTTGTTTTGGTCGAAAATTAATCCTGAAGGATATTAAATTTGTTTGGAACTTATTTCTGAATAGTGCAAAAACTATTCAAGAGACTAATGCATGACTGAGAAAAATAGGCTTAATGAGCAAGTTGGTGTGCTTAAAAAATTTCTATTAGGGAAATCTGGGTTTAAAATTTATTTAGCCGAAAATACTCTTTTATAAAACCAGAAGAGAAAATACTGTTCGCGTAATGGGCCGCACTCGTCGTTGGACTCGTTACAAGCCCAACTAGTACTTGGGGTCATATATATTCGTTCCGTTTATTTATTTAGCTTGGATTCCTAGCCACAAACTAGTAATACACACTTTTGATGTAATTCAGGAAGTGCTTGGTTGCTTATAAGTGATGTTATAAATTACAACATATATAATTGTAATTGAAATTGTAGCAGTAAAAGTTGTTACAACTTGTATTATTGTTCTGGTTTGGAAGTTGTAAGTAATAATTAGAGTTGCAAAAATATTTAAATATTATTTTTTTATTGTCAATAGGTTCGGAAGATACACCATTTATCAATAATACAATCATTGTTTATGAAAGGAAGAGGAAAAGTGTCTTAGGCATGCTTTAAACACTTATTCAAGCAACAAAATACTCCTCAATGAGGGAGTTTCTAAAGGAGCATGCCACTTTTCCAGTGAACCCACTATCTAGTATATTTTTTGTCCGAACAACCCTTAAAAAGTGGGCTCACTAGGAAAAATTGTGTGCTCCTTTGGAAACTCCCCTCAATGAGAGTAGGTTTGATGCGTGGGAACCCATGTAGAAACCCTAGATTTCTATGAAAGTATTTTCATATTTAATATAAATTAATATTTCTAAAAATTATTAGATTTGTACTAATTTCACATGCCCTCGTGCTTGATCTTCCCATGACAACTAGATTTTCTCAACTTCAAACTTCATGAAATCGAACAAAAATGTACATTTTATAAAATAACTTTATTTCTTTTCACATTACCACCAATATCATTGACCGTTCATCGATATCAGTGATCTCTACCGATCTCTATCTGCTGCCACCACCGCCACTGCTAGCGCTTTCTGAAGACCATCAACGTTGGCAATTATCCTTACCGCCATCACATGTAATCTTCCTTATCAACAAATCGCCATCAATGAACTCCATTGATCACTACCATTGACAATCTTAGCCGCTACTAATTATCGAAATACATAATGATTGCAGCAGATGGCTGTAGTCACCACCCCAATATCATTGTTGAAGGTAATCAAATAACCATTGTTGTTATTGTTTGATATTTGTCAATTTTGAAAAATATTTTGTTTACTAAAATCCTTTTGATGTGCCAAACACAATAATATCATGCTTATGAGAATGTTCAAGTTATATTAGACATGGCAACATAGTTTTTTCAGGAATCTGATGTCTAAAAATCCAATTCTTAGGTGATGGAAATATTACATTCCACGTACCAAATACACCCATAATGTATTTGGTAAAAATAGAGTTTTATAAATGATTCAGAGCAAATCAAATAAGAAAGTAATAAATACAACAATAAGTTCCGCAAAAATTTAGGCTCCTATTCATAACATTTCGCATACATCGAAGCACTAAATGCAATAATAAATTCTTCTAAGCTTTAGGATCTTATTAAAAAAGAGACAGATTACATAACAAATCACATAGATTATCTAAATCATAATTTAAATTTATACTAAAGTTTAGGGATCTCATTTACTTCTATAGTTTCACTTATTATTTATGCAACATGCACTAATATGTATATATTATGGCCAAACAAATAGAAATAAAGTGAGTTGAATTTTAAGCATGTTACATTGCTTATGTAGGTATTAGAGCCACTGTCTAATGAGTCATTGATCTTAAACACCACTATGATCGATACGACAGTTTTAAGCTCCACCTCCCATATTGTCGCCATCATTACTTACACAAACTCCACCATGCCTCTATGTATCTTAAATGTTACCTCTCAAATTTTTGAATGTCTAACCCATATAATTATCCTTTTATGGCGTGCCCAATTTCGATGTTATTCTCATTGGCTATGACCTTCAAGGTTATGTTGACAGTATTTTTTCATGTCCTACGGGTTCCAACTTTTTGGGCACCAAAGTCATATCTCCTGTCATCACTACCCAACATTGGATCTGATGGGATAAGTTAATCATATATTACATATTTAATTACATATTTACGGGTGAACATAAATGCCATCTCTGACAGTTTCGCCCGACTCTGACCGAAATCGGTCGGAGTTCGGCTGAAAAATTTTTCACCGATGGTCGAAGCCTTCTACCTTCGGATCCAATCGGAGAAATCGAATTTCGATCAATCGACCAACTGAACACCTAAAGACGAACTCTATTGCCGACTCCAGCGACTTCTTCCAACTCCGATCAAAATCGGTCGGAGTTCGGTCGAAAAAATTTTCTGCCGGTGGTCAGAGCCTTTTACCCTCAGATCCGATCAAAAAATTTTGATCTCCGACCGATCGACAAACTGAACATCTCTAACCATATTCTCTTTCATCAACACCAACATTAAACCATTGATTATTGCGTCGACAACATCCAGTGATGCATGGAACATATTAAAACTTCTATATGCCAAAAAATCGAGGACCAAGATTATCCAATTGAACGAGGAGTTCACCATGATTTAATGTGGTTCATGTTATGCATTCAATTTTCTTCATATTTCAAACTTCTCATGAATGAACTTCCTAATATTGATTGTCCCTTTTCAAATAATAATCTTACTTTGTATGTCTTTCATGGCCTCAATTCTGAGTTCAGAGAGATTATTACTCTGATTTGCGCTCGGAAGATCTTACTCACATTTGAAGAAGTATATGATATGTTGGTTGGGCATGAAACCTATCTCTGGTACCTTACCTGCTACATACTTTCATATTCAAACTGCAAATTATACTAATAAGAAAACCTACAATAACTCCGGTCCTAACTGCTCCAACACTTATAACAAAATCAGGATCGTCCAAGACCTCATGCTAATTTCGTCCCGTGCCCCAAAAGAATGCTCCAGCCCAACCTTGATTTAACTCCAATGCTAATGCACGTCTTGAATTTTGCTCTAGCTCGATCGGTTATAAAGGTAAGTGTTAGCTTTGTAAGCAAGTCAATCGTTCGACCAATGTTCAAAGTTTAAATTTTCAGAAGAAATAACTGATTGTAATTCGGCCTCCTCAAATAAAAGTGTAAAATGGCTAGTAGACTTAGCAGAATCTCACAACATTACTTTGGATATCTCCAATCTCAAAATCTACTCGGAGTATGATGGTATGATGAATTAAATCTTGGTGATAATTCAGTTTTACTTTTCTTACCAATTGGATCCTTAAGTTTTAAATCTCCTAATCGATTTTTCCATTTCCATGATACTCTTTATGTCCTTACCAGTAAAAAAATTTACTTTTTGTGTATTGTTTTACCAAATAAAATAATATACTGATCGGATTTATCCTTATCATTATTTTGTGGAGGACCGAAGTACAAGAGTAACACTTTTCTGAGGAGAATATGAAATGAGATTTGCATTTTACCTGCATCACTGGTGTTACTCAACCAAAATCGGTTTGCATATGTCCACAACTATACTATAGTTGATGATTGACATTGATATCTTGGTCACCCATCACAACATATTGTCGCTCATCTGTCAACTCTTTCAGTTTCTCAGTTAACACAAATAAGATTTCTCAGTTATGTATTTCATGTACTTTGAATGAACCATATGAGCAATCTTTCGCTCTATTAGTCTCACTACTAAAACTCCTTCAGAATTGATTTATGGATACTTGAGGCCCTCCTCCCATAATTGATAATGTGGAATACTATCTTATTTTTATTGATTACTACAACAAGTATATATGGTTTATCCAAGGAATCGAAAGTCAAACGTAAGTTGCATTTTTCCGAAATTTAATACTTAGCAGAAAAATGATTCTAAAAGCCCATTAAAAGCCTATATACAGAATTAAGGGGAATATATTGCTCTCAAAATTTAATTATCAATCCATGGAATTATCACTATACAACCATTTCACACACTCCTCAAGAGTGTCGGAATATCGTTTTTCCCACCCAATTGAGATCGATCTTACTCGTCTCATTAATGCTTCCCCTCTCCATTCACGCTGGTTCAGGCCTTCCAAATTGATGCCTACATAATCAGTTGAATGCTCACCGACTTCAAAACAAATCACTATTTGAGGCACTATTTGGTACTCGACTAGTTTATCACAAGTTCCGCTAATTTAATTGTTTATGTTTCCCCTTCACAAATCCCTGCAACTTTATAAATTTCAATCAAAATCTATTCCTTCCCTTTGCTTAGGCTACCTACAGGCTCAAAATGCCTACTTTTATGAGGCCATATCCACCTAATATTTGTTTCTCTCTCGTCATGCACTTTTTAATGAGACAATAATTCCCTTTATTGAACTAGACAAATTCGACTCATCAATGACAGTGCCACTGTCATTACCTACATCGCAACCACACGCGATTATCTCAACATTGTTGCCACTATCGTAAGTAACTGTAACGCCCCATTTTCCGGAAGGATACAAAAACGAAGTGCGTTACCAGCGGGCACATGTAAGTCGACATACACGAGCCCTATAAGTATGTAAAAATATAAATAAATGGAAGTAAATATTAGTCATCTACCAAAATCTTGAAAGTTAGTCTACTACCATATAAAAGAGAATATATACATGTCTAAGTTAAGAAGCAACAAGTACAATTCTGATACAAAAGTTAGAAACTAAGCTCTCAAAAGAGTGATACATACAAAATCTAAAAATACAAAAGAAGAGACTTAAAAATCTACTGTTGCTCGGCCTGCTCCAGAAAGTATGGATTTTGTAATGGCAGATCCTCGCTCACATCTTCAGTACCTGAGCGTGTGGAGGAGCTCAGGGTCAAACCCGACAGGTAAAATAATAAAAAGTAGAGAGCGTGTAATATAAACAAATAAGTAAGATATAACTGTTGATATGAAAATATGTGCATGTATGGAAAATATTAAATAATCAAGTAACAATATCAAGCAGAGATATGCATACATATCAAGTCTAAGTTAATATTTTATTTTAGTTTATATTTTGAACTAAATAGGAAAGAAATAGACTTATATCGTGAAAGTACCCGTGCATATTCGGGACCCGGCCAAGATGTTGGCGCTGAACCAGTTGTGCTACTAAGTACTCAAGCAGATATCGATATTGAGTAATCGGTCGTCCCATTAATATGGACTAAATAAGAGATAATGGCTCAGTACCATCCGGACGTCCCGTTGATGGGCCTCTATTTTGGTTACGTAACATATCCTAAAGCTTTCACGATACAATATTTGTCCACCCTTTAGTTCTTCCATAACCCAAGATTTTAAGTTATATTACATGTAAATCAATTCGGAATATGATAAATCAATCATATCAAGGTTTCTACATACACATGTCTAGTAACAAGTAAGATATGGTTTATGTCAAAATCAAGTTAACAGAAAAGTCAGAATTCTTGGCATTATCAAGACATGTGTATGTATTAATAAGAGAAATTTGGCATATTTTCATGTATTTTGTACAAGCAATTAGTATATATATGTCAAGGCAAGTATGATGGAGTATAGAATGATAAAATGAATGTTATGGAAATGATCATATATGTAAACCATATATAAATATAAGTATATGTATAAACATATATATAAGTGAATATTATGATGTAAAAATACCTACGATGATCATGTATATGAATCATGCATATACAATTATACATATAAACACATATTATGTAAGTGAGTATTAAATTATAAAGATGGAAATTAAATAGGCTTAATACTATTATAACGATTACTTTAACAATATATTAATTTTTTAAATTCTAGCATGATTTCATAGTATGGAAAGTAGCAAATTTATTAAATCTTACTAATATATATATTTTTTAAGTAACCATGGATTAACATAAAAAAAATTATGACATAATATAATATCTCGTATACGAGATATATTTTAACAATTTAATATAGAACCTTTTTGAAACATTCTCTTTAAAACATGATTATGAATATATATACACACATACACACACACACACACATTTTCTAATGGCAAGTGGAAAGTAATTTAAAATCATTGCATTATACATGAAGAACTTATATGAAAAATTCAAATGTATATCCAAATATGATGAACATTCATAAAGATAGCTTTTTTGTAATTTCAAAATAAAATATATAGTTTAAGTTTGTAACTTATAGTTTAAGCATAGGAGGCCATAAATAAAATCATAAATTTAATACATAAATATAGAGTAGAGTGTAAGAATCATATTTTTTATATTTAAAATAATCATAGAGAATTTTGTATAAACATATTACCTTTCTAAATTTAAACAAATCAAGATTCTAAATTGGCTATAAAAGATTTTAGTTACAAAATAAAATTATAAAAGTGGATGTGATTCTAATTGTCTTAATGGGTTAGGAAGATAAGTTTATTTTGAGACTAAAGAACTTTTTGTCCTTTTCCTTTTCTTCTCTTTTCTTATTCTTCTTCTTCTTGAGAGTTGAAGTAAAAAAAAAAAGAAGAAGAGAGTAATGAAAAATGAAGGAGAGAGAATAAATGAAAGGAAGGGAAGAAAAAGAATATAATAGACAAAGGAGAGATATATGGCCAAGATGATAGCTTGTCATACTTAGTCAAAAGACAAACATGATAAATATAAGGTATGGGTGAATAAAGATAAAATAGGCATAAGATAAATGACTAGTAATAATAGGTTATTAGAGTTGTTTAAACATATAATTTTAAATTAAATTAACTCAAATAAAATCAAACTTCATCTTTACAGGTTAAAAGAAGAGAAACTAGTTAAAATATGTGCAGGGCTCACCGGTGAATAAAATAATATTATTTTAAGTGACTATTCAGAAAATTTCAAAAAAATCACAAAAAATATAGAAAAATAAGACGAACATAATACATTCAATCTGGAATTAATCTGACATCTGGAATGTAAGTTATGATAAAATTTTGATTGTTATAGTAATGCCTCTTATGCTGGAATTGACTCGTCTTCATCTTCTCTGAGTAATTTATCACTCACTCCTATTTTTTTTATCGCATCCTCGAATTCGATCCTATGTCACATCTATATTCCACCGCCTTCATTAGAAGGGCCTTAGTATTCATGTAAAATGTGGATCTTCTGATAGGATCTTGATTCTTACTTGTGATGGACACCAAAGATTAAGCTGCTGGGATTGATTTCTCTTTAAGGTTGATTTCTCATGATAGGATCTTGTTTCTTTAAGGCCTTTGAAGAATGACGAAAGCAGTAGACTGTCCATCACAACTAGGGATGATAATGGACGCATCTATGGGCCAATTTTTGGCTTTTTCTATACAAAATTTTAAATTGGAAAAATAAAATTTTTATTTTTAATTTAAAATTTTGTATATGACGGGTCAAAAATTACGCGTTCATTGCCATCCCTAATCACAAGCAAGAATCACCATCATCTTCCATTTTTTCTTCCATTTAAAAGTAAATTTCGATTCATGCCTATTACTTGGACAGTAGGGATGGAGATGAACATTACGTAACATGATCGAAGTAAAAGGTATAGAAAGATAAAATTTTAGCTACCATTCGAGAAAATTATCCTCCTCGGACCCCATTAACCTCAAGTAACAAATATTAAAGACCAGACTAAATATTGGGTTATTGGATTTGGATTTAGCATCCCAAGATTCAAACTCGATTCGGGAGTTTCTAAAGGAGCACACCATTTTTCCCAATGAGTCCCTCTGTCAGTGTATTTTTGATCGGGCTTTCCGTTGTTAAGCGGGCTCGCTAATAAAAATGGTGTGCTCCTTTGGAAACTCCCACTCGATTCGGGAACTTCTAACGGGGCACAACTTTTTTCCTAGTGAGCCCAGATTTCCTAGTGAGCCCAGTTTAAGTTTAGAAGAGAATAGAATTTCTTAGTGAGCCCAATTTAATTTTCAAAATACCCTTAATATATATTTCCTTCATAAAACTCCTCTCCTCACTTCCTCTCCACCGCCCCTAAAACCCAAAAATCTCTCTCTCCTCTCTTCTCCTTCCAACCCGCCGTCGCCGCTGTCAATCTCCGTCGCCGAAGCCTCCGCCGCCTCCGCTGCCACAGCCCAACACCCCCACCTCCGCTGCTACAGCTCCCCACCCTCCGCTGCCACAACCCCTCACCCGCCGCTGCCACACTCCCCCACCCGCCGCTGCCACACTCCCCCACCCTCCGCCCCCACACCCCGCTGCCACACCCCCCGCCACAGCCCCCCACTCTCCGCCCCCACACCCCGCTGCCATAGCCCCCACCTTCCGCCGCCACAGCTCCACACCCTCCGCCCCCACCCGCCGCTGCCACACCCCCCACCCTCCGCCCCCACTCTCCGCTGCTACACCCCCACCCTCCGCTGACTCATTTATTCTCTCTTGGTCTCAGAGTTTTGAGCTCCACTATAAGTCTCCTTTAATTTAATTTTAATTTTGTTTTATTTAATTTATTCTTATTTGCTCTGTGACTGTCCTGAAAACTGAAAACTTCTTGTTTGGTTTGATAATAATTTACAATCGGGAAATTCTAAACGAGTACATTTTTTTGTTAATTTTATTTTTTAATATTTAGATTATAATTATGAAGAAAATATAATATTGTAATCGTAGTTGTAAAATATGCGAAAATTTAGTTATTTTCTAATTATAGATGTTAATATTAAAATTTATTAATTAATTTAGAAGTTTAATGATATTGTCCTAATTGTTGATTAAGTAACACAGAACGGTTTCAGTATCTTTAAATTTTAATATTACACTATCTTGTAGGTTAAAAATAAATAGATAAAATATGATATTTGTAGCAAATTATACTTTTTTACTACTTATTTGCACATAGAAAATTTACTGTTTTGATAAAAAGTATCTATGAATGAAATATCTTTGTATTACATAGATGGATCCGGCAGAATCTTCTCGCGTTCGACCAACTGCCTCGTTAAGGAGGAAGAAAGCAGCATCTCGACCACAAATCCAACGCCCGATACGAGAGAGAGAAATCGAAGTGGCCGTAGATACTAAATTAAATATAGAAACTCCGAATTTGATCAGATATGATAGTGCAAGACTAGAAGAAGGGAATACTGATGCAGGAGGCTCTCAAGATGATCTTCATGAGTCAAATTACCGAGGTCCAGTTGATTTATCAGTACTGAAGAGTTTCAAGACGCACGTTGCTTTCTTCGTTTTAAAAGATGAGGTAATTATTTCCCGTTATAAATCATAAACCACTCTATTGTGTGTGTACATATGTTAAGACTATAGTATATATACAGGAACGAGATCCACTTCGATGTATTAGTCACTGGAGAAAAATAAGTGCATGGTCATTGTTGACACCTGAGCCAAACACCCGATTCATGGAATTAGTACGTGGGTCTTTATTGTATCCATTGGTGAAATGCTCCTACCAGTACATTAGCGCTCTTGAGGTTAGCGCATTTGTCGAGAGATGACATCATGAAACAAACACATTTCATATGCCATTTGGTGAGATGACGATCACGTTGGATGATATTTCCTGCTTACTTGACTTACCTGTTGTTGGAAAATTCGTCTGCCAACAAGTATCAGCAGTTTCACGTGAAGCTGCTGATACAATTACTCATTCCTTGGGCGTCAGTTATGATGAAGCGTGGAATGAGCTCAATACGAAAGGCGGTGCATCGGTTCGACTGGATTGGTTAAGAGAAAATTTTTGCGGGGTTGTGGATACTGACACCGAACATAGGATTCGGTGTGCTGCAAGGGCTTATTTACTGTATCTTCTTGGTTGCACGTTTTTCGCGGACAAGAGCTGTACGAGAGTTTCCATTGATTACTTTCCATTGCTGCATGATCTCGAAGATGTTCATACGTTCGCATGGGGTGCTGGTGCTCTTGCATGGTTATATAGGCAGCTTGGGCTTGCTTCCCGAGCTAACGTTGCTCAGATTACGGGGTATCTGACACTACTACAGGCTTGGATTTTTGCTCATTTCCCAAGTTTTATGCTGGTCTCGAACCTATCTTTTGCCGACGGTGAACCACTTGCTTGTCGCTGGTTGAGCAGACGGGGTCACAATATCTCCCAATCACATGTGCAGTCTATTCGGTCAAGTCTAGATAAACTCAAAGGCAACCAGGTAACATTTCTCCCTTTTTTTATATACTTATTTAGTTTGCAAGTTATGTATTGGTAACTAATGTACTTCTTTGTATCCAACGTACATGCAGGTTGATTGGGATCCATATCGGAATTATAGAGAGAAATATCCGTTCAGAGAAATTATATTTTTTATGGGTACGTTGAAGATTTTCAACGTGATTGAGCCGTACCATCCGGTATGTGTACTAAGGCAGTTTGGTCGTCAACAGTACGTTCCACCTCCACCATTCTCAGCGTTACGTGAAGCACGGGGTATAACAGCCAATAGCTATGTGGTAAAATACATGCACATTGAGGAGATGTGGAGAAATTGGTATGATCACGTATTGTATCTGGAGCACCATGGGTCTATTGCTGATTACCCTTCTGATTGCACGTCAGATTATATTTCTTGGTTCTCTAAAGTTTCACAGCGCTTTTTTGGAGTAGCACCAGATGAACCCCCAGCAGAGGAAGGAAGTCAATCAACCCGGCCAAATGTCGATGATGAGGTAATAACCATATATCTTCTTTATTTTATGTCCCATACGGTGAACCAGTTTATCTGATGCTTATTTTTTTCCCTCCATTAATATTACAGAGATATACACGCATAGAAGCAATAATCGATCCATTACTTGCGCAAGGGGATAAGGCATTCAAGAAGCGATCTGGGTTGTTATTTATTGCACTTGCGAAGATCAAAGCCGTGCTAACTGGTTGCACTCAGCCAGAAGAACCATCTGAAGAGCAAGCAGAGGAACCAAGTCAAGATCAATCCACTCCTAATGCACCCGATACGGTAAATTTGACTCGAACCAGAAGCAGACGTTAACCCCCGAGGAAGACAAGGAGACAGTGATCAATGTGTGAGATGTATAATGATATGGATGATGTAAGGAACTTCACGTGGCCGGTGTAAACTTATTTTGCAAACATTTTGATGAATTTGTTGAATTTATGGTTTTTATTTGTAATGAACCCTATTGGTCACTTTTTGTTCGTTTAATATAAACACTACGTTTGTATTTGATCGTATTTGTTTAATTTGTATAAAATCTTGTTTGTTTTATACGTAGGGAACCCTATTTATAATCTTTACTATTTCATTGTATCAGTAATTGTATCGTTGTTTCATTGTATGGGTGTATCCAAGTATCATTATATCAGTATATCGGTGTATCATGAGTAACATTGTATTTGTGTATCAGTAGTATTATTGTATCATTGTGTGTCGGTGTATCATTGTATCACGATGTATCAGAGTATCAATGGGTTGGTGTATCAGTGTGTCAGTGTATAATTGTATGTTTTTTGCTTCCTTCCCTATATTTCGATAATAATGTATAATTTGTTATTAATATAAGTCCATAAACTGATGTTAAATTCAGTTAACTAATGATAAATCAATTTTTATAAGTAAATAGAGTCGATGAGGCAGTGGCCAAATCAAGCTCCTGTCCGGACTGTGAGTCCGAACAGGTCGGATCCGTCCGGACTGTGAGTCCGAACAGGTCGGATCCGTTCGGACTGACAGTCCGAACGAACTTGATTTGACAGTCCGAACAAATGAAGACTGTTCGGACTGACAGTCCGAACAAATGAAGACTGTTCGGACTGTCAGTCTAAACAGTCGAGAGTTGTTCGGACTGACAGTCCGAACGGAACTAGTTCGTTCGGACTGTCAGTCCGAACGGCGAACGACGGCCCCTGTTGCGCGCGAGAGGGACGGAGAAAGCGGGAGAAGGAAGAAGGGTAAGATGGAGATTTTTTTTAGAGGACATAGTTGTTATATATTGGGAGTTTTAACTGGGCTCACTAGGAAAAAAAACTTGTGCCCATTTAGAAGTTCCCCTCGATTCCAATAGGCGTCGTTTCCGACCCGTACCCGATAACCCGTTAGCTGCCCTAGAACCCTCCAGTCCTCCCATCTCCCCCCACTCGACTCTGAAGTCACTCCTCCTCGCTGCCTCCATTTCTCAACTCCAATCCCTTCTCCTCTCTCCCCAAAGCCCTAACCCTAGATCTCATTCTCATCCACCGCAATGTCGGCGATGCTCCAGCCTCAGATCATCCTCCTGAAGGAGGGCACGGACACGTCGCAGGGCAAGGCGCAGGTGGTGAGCAACATCAACGCCTGCACCACCGTCGCTGACGCCGTACGTACGACCCTCGGTCCGAGGGGAATGGACAAGCTCATCCACGACGATAAGGGCAACACCACGATCTCGAACGATGGGGCCACAATCATGAAGCTCCTTGATATCGTTCATCCCGCCGCCAAGATTCTCGTCGACATCGCCAAGTCTCAGGACTCCGAGGTAATGAAATTAGCGATTTTTTCTAGTTAGATTGGTGTTTGAAATAGGTGGTTTGATGGTAAAAATTGGAGCTTTGGGATGGTTATGTTATTGAGTTTTATTTGCTGTAAAAACTTGAACTTTAGTCGGTTTGGGGTGGTTTGAAGAAGTCAAGGATTTGGATTTATATGTGTTATGGATCTTGATGTTATTTAACTTTTGGAATTTTTGTTTCTTTTCTTGTAATTATCTTTATGAGAAAATAAGTGGAAGAAAAATTTCCATCGAGCATCTAAACTACCGAGTAGAATAACACCCTAGGCTTAGGCTTAACTTTGCATTTAGAAAGTCTTAAAGAGCACAATGAATTATCTATTATTAATGAAGAAGTTTATAGCATTATGATGATTTATTTAGTAAAAGTATTCATGTTTCTGAAACTATTTAGATATATGTTCTGTTAAAAATTGTCATATTGAGGTATGCATTTGTTGATGGTTACTGTTTGTGAGATTCAACAGGATTTTGGAGGAGAGAGAGGAGAATAAGTTGATTCCTCTAGCAGAGGTTCCTATTTGATAGGAATTACTTGCTTGGGATTTAAAATGCTTCATGGAATATTAGATCCGTACCTTAAATAACAATTTGAAAGGTTGATTCAAATCAGAAAATAATTTGAGCAAATTCAAATAGAAAAATGCTTGAAACTTGGGACTTTACCTGGGGACTTAATGGCCTTTATCTTATGTTAAGAACCTTCTCAAGTAAACTAAAATTTTGCGAAGGAATATGACAGGGATAAAGTTCAGGGCACAAGTTTCTCTTAGTTAGTCATGGGAACGACTATCGATTAGGATAGAGATATGTTGGATCGACATAGTTTGGGTGATTGATTTCGAGTCTGTTATGAGGTTAGAGTGTAATTGAGAGGGAAGAATCATGTTAATTTATGTTAATGATATAAGAAATAGTTAAAATTATAATTAGTGAATGAAAAATGTTGGAAAAGAGATATACTTGGTGTTGGGTGACTTTACCATTTATCAGGGAAAGGATAGTTTGTTGTGGAAGAGATAAAAACATAAAATTTAAGAAGTGTTGGTGCATGCTTTGCTTGTTACTCTTTTAATTTATAGTAGCCGTGGCTTGAAAATTATGATTTAAAGTTTGTTGCAACTAATTCATCTCCATTTCTAGGTGCATTTTATAGAGGTGGAGATTTCATTAAAATTTTTGAATTAGCTTTCTGATAGTTTTCTGTATAGAATGGTAGTAGTTATAATGTACATATACAAATGTGTATGTATAATGTATACCCCCCCACATATATATATGGGAACGATATATCTAAGGTGTCTCAATAAAGAGTTGCCTTTGAAGGTGCCCTTAAATGGAGATTATAACTAATCGTTCAAATCATCCAAATAGACCTTTCATATTGTAATTAGGTGCGCCTTCATAGTGAACTCTCTATAGATACATGTTAGATACACTTTATATATATGTATATACACATACATCAGTGTTCTAAATATTAGATACTGGTGATATACCGGTCGGCCAAATTACATACCGGATACCGGATATTGGGCAGGATATCGCGATATGACTCTAAATACCGGAGTGTCATATCGGTGTCATACCAGTTAAAGAATAATTATATAATTGCCTATATAGAATATATTAAAACATATAAAACAAGTTTAGCGTACTTACCTTAGTTTATTTACATTCTACTTACGAATTTGTAACTACCGTTTAGAACGTCCGCATATATACCAAGCGACATATAATCATAATCCAAGTAAATAGTCAAGTTCAACCTTCAAAACACAAAGAGGAAAATTAAAACATATAAAACATCATATTAAAAATATCAAGCAAATTACCCAATAAACATAAAATTAAGTTATTAAGAAAAAAAGTGTTTCTACAATATAAAAGTGATACAATTTACAATATTGTCCTTTAAATGAGTTTATGTAAAACATGCTAAAAATTTTAAATATCAATTTTTACAACTCATTTTCTAGCTCGATCTAGACTCCATTAGTTCATTCAAAGGCATGCTTTGCTCCTCATCATCTGATGATGAATCTGATAATGTGTAAGTTTCTTCCTCATCATCTTATCTGATACGGACCGCTGTTTAGATTTTGAAGATGAAGATGAAGATTTTCGCGTAAAAGTTCTAATACTTTTGGACTTGGATGTCTTGACTATTTCACTCTTTCTTTTTTTTGGATTAGTACCTATGGCAATTGAAATCTGTCGAAAAATTAATTGCTCTCCAGGAAAGATCTCATCATCTTTAGTCTCAAATGAATTGCCATTCTTTTTTTGAGACATGAACTATTCGGTGACCTTTTCCTCTTCATTATATGCAACCAGGGGATCTTTATTTGGAATTGAAAGTTTGTTCTTGAGTCTTGTATTGAACTTGACAAAGACTAAGTTATGCAATTTTTTTGAATTTAGCCTATTTTTTTCTTCGTATGCACCTAAATAAGAGATAATCACATGAAATCCGTTGAGAACATATTTGTTTAGAAAAAGAAATATTTTATTAGCAAAAGGCTAATCGTAGTACTATCTCAAATATGCTCCAATTCTGTTCACAACCCGAATAACTAGATGTCAGGTTCAATATCTTCATTGCCATGGTCCTTAATTCAGGAGCATCTGTCCCGTAGAATTGCCACCATTGAGCTAGTAATAAATATTTAGAAATAACTATTAGTTAAATAGTTTCTTAAATTGAAAATTGGTTGAATTTTACATTTTTTAAATTGAAATGCATACATAGATTAATGATTCTTTTTACGGCTGCCTTTGCAAAAGACATTCCAAATGATCCATTTTGATATTGATACATTAGAAACTGCTGTGCAATTTTGTCAATTCTCTTATGATCATCTGAATAGAATATGTGTATCACCTCAACGAAACCCAACATGAATGACCCATCAGCATTAATCTCAGACCGCTTCACATAGAAGTACAAGGGGTTCAAGAGATATCTAGGTTTATGCAGAGGACTCTTAATTTTTTCCTCCCATTTCATATTAATAATCTTCCATATTGGAAGATATTTCTTCTCTTCACCTCCCAAAGTATTTTTTATTTCCTCTTTCGTAGTCTCTAGGTCACCATACAAAAAACTCATTGAAGAGACCTTGTCCCTATCAACTCTGCGCAAAACTTTCGCTAGTGGAGTTAATACTTTTAGCGCAATATTTGTTTTTCAAAATTTATTACTAGCAATTATTTTTGCAACCTAGACTTTCAAAAAGATTTATTAAAAAATATGAATGACGTATAATTTAAATATATAAGATCAATTTATATTAATTTAAATATATACTTTCTTACTTGTATCTGTTCTGGACAAAGCGCAATCCATCAATTCATCAGAAATAAGTATATGTTGCAACTATTTCTTCTTCTCCCTTATTGATGATAAAGAGAGAAATGCCGTGGCAAACTTAATTGTACCCGGCCTTATTAGCTATTTGCCAATCGCATTCCTCATAATATCTAGGGACTTGATGTGGCTGTATATGTATGCGGAGATTGATCTTCCTATCATGATTGCACTTCGGATGTTTAGTTTTTCCAATATTCGCAAGTATCAAATTTACTATATGTGCTGCACAAGATGTCAAAAATATGTTTGGATGTGTCAGAGCTAATGTATTTGCTGCAGCTATATTGTTTGATGTATTATCTGTCACAATTTGTACTACATTTTCTACGCCAATTTCATTCATTCCCTTCACAGATTTGTGGATATAATTGACATCGTGCCTGTCAGAGTAAGCATCTTGTGATAATAAGAAGGCTATCCCGGCCGTATAATGCACAACAATATTCAGTAAATTTCTCTTTTTTCGGTCGACCACAGTCATAAGACGACGACCATTTGTTCGGTAACTCCGTTTGAATGAATTAAGAATTGCATTTGTCTTATTGATTTCTCTTTGGAGAAAAGTCTCGTACAGACTGCGAGAGTCTGTAAATTTGGTCCAAACTTGCCAATGACTTAGACCATCTGCATAAAGGATGTCAATATAGCAAGATTAAAGACAAGTTTCCCTTCATAAAAAACCTGGCTATGTACCAAACTGCATCATCTCTACTGTTTTTTTAAGATGGTTGGCACGGTAGGTTGTCTTTGGGCTGCTTCCACTGCCTCCTCGATCGATCGAGTAGCAAATTGATCAATTGGTCTTTTTTCCCTCCCTTGTTGAGATTGATCTATGGATTTTCACGAAGATAACTCTTTTTCTCGAGTTGTTTCTTCATTTTCTTCTTCCCTAACACGAACTTCATTTAATAAATTTTGAAGCTTTGTTACTTTCCCTTCCTTTACAACTCTAGCATTATTTAATATAGTCAGAGCTTTCTGCTTCACATCATCAGGGACAACCTCAACCTTTGACATTCCCGCTGATATGATCTAGATGTTCCTTTAAGCGGGTAATGCCTCTCCCATATTCGTTATAAAAATTGCACTCCACTTTATTAGATTTGTTGGGTAATTTTTTTTCCAATCCCAAACTGGATCTTTCCCTCCTCGCTTCTTGTGGACATTGGAAGCAGTAGAAGAAAATATCCTTCCAAGTATTACTGACCTCAAAATTTTAAAAAAAGTTTTCATCAAATTTAACAAAGATTCATAATTACTTACTATACTCTTCAACATCATCAAAGTATACTTAAGATATTATGCAATGTACTATATACAAAAAAAAAAACGAAGGTTTAGATCAAAAAATTATTGAATTAAAAGTACCAAAATTTATCCAATGTACTATAGTCTATACACACAAGGAAAACTAAAGTTTAGATTAAAAAGTTGTTTAATTAAAAATTTAAAACTATATAAAGAAAAGTTAAGAAGTTAAAAGACTAATTATCCAATGTATATACATGATAAGAACCTCCTTCTCATCCAATATACATATACTATACACATAAAAACTACAATTTTTTAGATAAAAAATTGTTTCATTAAAACTACATAAAGCAAACTTAGGAAATTAACTATTCAATGTACTCTATTCATAATATAAACTTCATTCTCATGAATCTCATCCAATATATTATGTACTAATACTATATATGTATTTTTGTCACAAAGAAAACTAAAGTACATACTAGTATATTACATAGCCTATTAAGTAATAAGTAGTAGCTAGTAGCTACATTACATTACAAAGTACAAACTAAACTACATGCCCAATGTCCTATAATTAAAAATCCTCAATCAAATACACTCCCAAATCACTGTGTTAACAAATCCTTAATCAAATACTCTCCTCAAACATTCTCATTAGTTAACAAATTCTCAATCAATTACACTCTCAAATCCTAATATAGCCAAATTGTAATGACCCATCATTGTGTGTCTGAATCAGTGAACGACCCACTTCACTGAATCAGTGTTCGACCCACTGATTCAATGAGTCAGTGGGCTGAAGTCTTCAATCCTTCTTAATTGCAGCAAAATTGCACAAAAATTAAAGATTTAAACACAGAAAACAATCAATTTCATATTTAACATGCACAATTTTAAGAGAAGTTGTAACCCTAATTAAAATTAATATGAAATTATAAAAATGACTTGCTAGAGTTTCGAAGTGGCTGGTGAAGTTGAGAGAGGTGGAGGAAGATCGTCGTGACGAGGTAGGAAGTTTCGGGTTGTCCAAAATAGTCACCGACTATGGCGGAGGATGATCGGTGAGGAGAAATTACTTGCTCGGAGAGTGATTGGAGGGTCGGAGATTGGTCAGAAGATGATCGACGAGTGATTTTGAGGTAGATTTGGGAAATTAGGGTTAGGACCAATTCCTTGATCGCGGAGTTGCAGAGAGAGAGAACCAACGAAAATGGTTTGAGAGCTTTTTTCTCTTCCCGACCCGTTAAGGGGCTTTTTATGTTCCTAATGGGTCGGGTTTTTAATAGGTTAACGGGTTTAACCCGCAAACAAAACCCATTTGAAACAAACCGATATTACTTAATACTGGACGATATTTTTCATATCGTTACTGGCCGATATATCGCTACGTAGCCGATATATTGGCGCATACCTACCCAAAATGAGAAACGGTAAAAAAATACAATCTCGTCTCGTTTCTTCATAATTTTCGAGATACCGACCGGTATGCGAGTATACCGGCCGGTATTTAAAACACTGACATACATATATATATACATTATATATATATAAACACAAATATGTATACATTATATATATATATAAATATATATTCTGTTTGATCCAAATACTTGAGACGATATGTATTAGCATAGAGTTGGTGATCACTGGTAATTAGATCGGCCTATAATATGTCCTGGATATTCCCATGCCATGTAGATTGGAAAAATATTAGTTCTGGAACTCAAAGTAAGCTGATTTATAAGACGTTTGAAGAGAAACACACACACACCCATGCTTTCTTGTAATTTAGTCTTACAGTCTTGAACTTGGTGTTTGATTTTGTTGTTTTTATTAAAATGTTATCATTTAAAAATGTCTCAGTCGATGAGACGAGAGCAGGGGTAAATCCTAAGTTGGATTTATGGAGGCAGACATTAGAACCTAGAGGTTTAGATTTAGTATATCCAAAATAGAGTAGATGGAGTGTAAATTTAGTAAACAAAGGATTCGAGATTGCAGTGCTGTGATGATAGATGGGCAAGTGATACAAATTGGTAATCAGTTTAGCTACTTGGGTTCTATTATTCAAAACGATGGAGAGATTGATACTGTTGTCAACCATAATATCCAAGCTGGTGGGTTGAAATGGTATGCGACCATAACATCCCGTTGAGGTTGAAGGAAATTTTTTATATGACTGCTATCAGATCAATTTTATTAAATGTCATGGAATGCTGTGCTATAAAGAAATATCATTCATAGACGATAAGTGTAGCATAAATGCGTATGCTTCAGTGGATGTGTAGCAATACTAGGAGAGAAAAGTAAGAAATGAGGATATTCATGCTAAGGTAGGCGTGACTCCTATTGAAGAAAAGATGCGAGAAAAATGCTTACCATGGTCATGTGCAACGTAGATCTAAAGATGCACCAGTTTGACAAGAAGAGTTTATCAACATCAGACAAGTTAAAAGAGTGAAGGAAAGACAAAAAAAAATATGGATGGAGGTGATACGATGCTAGAGGTTTAAATGATGACATATTGTTCGATAGGAATTAGTAGAGAAGAATCTTCTTTGTGATTGACCCAGCATGATTCTCTTTTGGTTCATGTAGCCTCCCCCAAGTATTGGGATAAAAGACTTAGTTGTTGTTGTTGTTCCGATTCAAAAACATCATTAACTTTTGCTTGCTTAGGATATGATGGTAAAGCTAGAACTTTCTTGGGTTTTTGGATTTTTGCATTTAGACACTGTGAAATAGCAACATGGATTGAAATCAGGACGCATTTCATAGCATCATAAACGACATATATTTTGGAGGAAAAAAATGTTAACACGGAACACATTGTCTCTTATAGAGAGGTTACTACATATGTGATTATCGTTTCTATTAGTTTTTCATCTTCATCTTTCTTTAGTGAAGGTATTTACCCCTTGAATGTCTAGGACCAAAAACTTA
Organism: Dracaena cambodiana; assembly: GCA_036321105.1. Classification (NCBI taxonomy): domain Eukaryota; kingdom Viridiplantae; phylum Streptophyta; class Magnoliopsida; order Asparagales; family Asparagaceae; genus Dracaena; species Dracaena cambodiana. The sequence goes on from JAYEPQ010000015.1 coordinate 5,115,568, forward strand.
TCCGATATAATGCTTGTTTATATCTGCTCATGTATTGGTAGTTGCATTAGCAACCCTGTCCTCTGAAGTACACTTGACAAAATAGACACAATATCATTATATTGCTATTATTGGTCTGAACTATAATAATTTTTGACTTGCAGCAAGATTATATTTTTCCATGCTTTGTTCACGCCTCCGCTTCTGTAGCATTGGGCTCATGTTCTGTTTTGTTGCAGGTCGGTGATGGCACCACTACCGTAGTGCTCCTTGCAGGTGAATTCTTGAAAGAAGCAAAACCTTTCATTGAGGACGGAGTCCATCCCCAAAATCTTATTAGAAGTTACAGGGCTGCTGGCAATTTGGTAAGCATATTAGTTTCTGTGTACAATACAGATCGTATTTCCTTATCATGTGAACTCAGAACTAGTATCGTGTAACAGGCAATTAGCAAAGTTAAAGAGCTTGCTGTAAGCATAGAGGGGAAGAGCCTTGAAGAAAAGAAGTCCTTATTGGCAAAATGTGCTGCTACAACATTGTCATCAAAATTAATTGGCGGCGAAAAGGAATTTTTTGCTGATATGGTAGTGGATGCTGTCATTGCTATTGGAAACGATGACAGACTAAGTTTACTTGGCATTAAAAAGGTTATTCTCGTCTGTCCCTGATGTTTTTTATATGTAGTTAGCTAATATGTTAGTTATATTCTTATATGCTTGTTTCAGGATGTGATTTATCTCTTTTCCTCTCTTTTTTCTTCCCATCTTACGGAGGATAGAATTCTTAACTTTTACTTCACTTTAGGGAGATGTGACAACAGAGTTGAAAGCGAAAATAATTAATTAAGTCAACCACATTGCTTTCCCAAGTAAATGTTTAATTTTGATTACCATCATCCTCAATGAAGGCACCCTAAGGAAACTAATTCCTGATGATATTAACTTGTGGTGGAGGGGATGCCGCATGTGCGGGGGATTAGGAGTAAAAAACTACTGCACATTTACGGACAACGCCCAGCTGCTATTGTCATCCTTGTCATTGTTGCTGTTTTCTATTTATTTTCCTCTTTTCTTAACACTCTAAAGGCTTTACAGCCTCCAACTGTTATAAGTGGTTGAAAAGCAGGTTTATCAGTGCCCTGTGCTCTTTGTTTGATATACTTCTCTGGGATGCTTGGCATTTTTTTTTCTTTCTGTGTCTCATCCTTGTAGTTCTTGAGGTCTCTACCTCAAAGTTAGTGAAATGCGGAGCTTTACATTTAGTCATTCCATTGCAAATAATACACTTTTCCTTGGTAACGGGTATCATGCACTGGGCATATAAGCTAACAAAGATGATATGAGAATTGTTGCTTATCAGAAGTGAACCTGCGTATCAGGTTTTTGGTGTGGATGATTGAGTTGGGATGATAAGTTGAATTGGGGTACATCGCTTGTCTATACCTCTTTGCAACAGGAAGGAGGGGATGATTTTGCCGTATCTCATTGCATCTTACAAGGGCATATTCAAGCCGAGGTATCAAATATGGGTATCTCGCTGTCTTCCTCTAGTACAAAATATTTTTTGATTTACTAGATATGCATGTTCCATGAACTTCTCCTGCAGGCAGCATGGTAAAAGTAATCCTCCTTGTTGTTTCTTAAATATTATTGTTGAAACAATCACCATGTGGTTGTCACAAGAGGGCTAGATCTTGGTTGTGCTACATTTATCTCACTATTCTATATAAGCAGGTGATGCTTTTTCATAGCTTTGAGAAATAAGAAGACAGAGAAATTAAAGAAGTAGGAAATGTGCACCTGTTGCAACTCAATAGAATAACAACACAGTTATGTCGTGCAGCTGCGCCTACACTTAGCACTCATGCGGCTTTTCATGTGAAAATTCTCTATGAGATTGAAAATGGAGATTTGGGGCATTGGCATGCGTCAGGCATTTTGTTTATTTCCTTTTCTTTTTGTTTCTTTGTCTGTCTTTGTGTTTATGTTCGTGTCTGTGGTCATGGTCATTGTAACCAACAATTGACCACGTTATACGGTAATGGTGTTGAGCTAGTAAGGCAAGATACATAAAACGGAGTATGAACTATATTTGACAGATTTTTTTTTTTTTTCCTTCTGAATTATATTGGTTTAGCATCTACCCTATGATATGTTGATATGGACACAGGTGTTGTATTGCAACAGGACATGGGCCCTCCAATATCTATACACAAGAAATGGCCATACATGTGTATTTTTAAATTATATGTATTTCTGAATCATAGAATGGTGGCTTTGGAGCAACAATAAGGTTGTTCCATTGCCTTGGGGGCCACAGGTTCGAAGCCCTGGAAACTACCTCTTAGCAAAATGGAGGTAAGGCTGTGTACATCGTACTCTCTTTAGACCCTGCAATGCGGGAGACTTTTACACTGGATTATCGTTTTTTAAATATATTTCTAGATCATACAGATGTACATATTGGGTTAATATTTATGTATGAAAGAAGCTAGAAAAGTAAAATGAACTATATAATATTTAGTTCTTATCAAAAGGGTATCATAACATTCTCCATTTTGTGAATATTTTTATGTAAATAGAGGTTTCAAGTGTAGGACATGGGGGCGCAGGTTTGTCCGACATGGCTTGTCATGCTAATTATTTTGCTGGGAGAAGCGTTCTTCATATCATAGTGATTTTTGTGTATCCTTGTCATTTTTTTTTAATAAGAAACTTATGGAGGATATTCGGTGTTAAGTGCAGCATATGTCAACTTGTTAAGCAGTGTGAATGAAATTGGAATGTATAAAATAGAAGTGAGAGATTGGGTGTCATAAAGTTTGTTTTCTGATGATTGGTTAAGAAATAGCCTTGCTATTTTATCTTTTATTTCTCTGTTGTATATTTTTGCTCTTTGATTAAAGGTTTAGGATTAAAGATCCTTTCCTTGTTTAAGTGGACAATACTTGGGACAGAAACTTTTGAACCTGTGAAGTATTTGCTTGGATTCTAGGAGAGCTAATGTAGAACCCATTCTTCCTCTGCGAAGTTTAGAACATCATGTCTCGAATAATTCTATGGGACAAATTCTCTCATGTTCATTGGTGTCTATTCCACATATTATATTTTTTCCTTTTCTCTTATTTGATTAATGCTGTTTTCTTTCTCTGTAAGATAAAGGCTTACTTGAGAATTATCATAGTTTGGGAATGGAATGGTGTCAATATCGATTTTGAAGAATTAGTGTGCAACCGAGGTTTTGAAAGTTTAAATTTTGGCTTTTTGGCACAGGTTCCTGGGGGTAATATGAGGGATTCATTTCTCGTCAATGGTGTTGCTTTTAAAAAGACCTTCTCTTATGCTGGTTTTGAGCAGCAGCCAAAGAAGTTTGTGAATCCAAAGATCCTTCTGTTAAACATTGAATTAGAATTAAAGTCAGAGAAAGAAAATGCTGAGATCAGGTAAATATATATCTATGACAAGTTTGCTCTATTTATTTGTTCTTTAATCATGTTTTCATTATTTCTCTAATCAAGTTTAACATTGATTGCAGGTTATCAGATCCACTGCAGTACCAATCAATAGTTGATGCTGAATGGAATATCATCTATGACAAGTTAGATAAGTGTGTGCTGAGTGGAGCGAAAATTGTTCTCTCACGACTAGCGATTGGTGACCTTGCTACACAGGTAGGATATTTCAACTCTCTGCATAAATTCGCTGTCCAAACCTAAATGGTTGCCCTTTTCCAGTACTTTGCAGATCGGGATATATTTTGTGCCGGTCGTGTAACAGAAGATGACCTACAAAGGGTGGCTGCTGCTACAGGAGGAACCGTACAGACTTCTGTCAACAATATCATTGATGAGGTTTCTTTTAATTTCTTTCTTTATCTCTCTTTCCAAAGTGCTCTAGCGATGACTAATAGGGGATGACTGCTTTTTACTCAATTTAGTTAAATTCTTTTTTGTTGATAATATTTTTCTATGATTGTTTACGAAGGTTCTGGGCTCTTGTGACGTGTTTGAGGAAAGACAAGTAGGGAATGAGAGGTTTAACATATTTAGTGGCTGCCCCTCTGGTCGGACTGCAACCATAGTTCTGCGTGGTGGCGCAGATCAGGTCTGTGATTATGGAAGACTTTGCTCAGCTTGTCTTTACTGAAGCGCATGTCTAAGTCATCACTCTACTTTTTGGTTTGTTTGTATGCTTGTTTTTTTTTTTTTTTATATACAGTTCATTGAAGAAGCTGAGAGGAGTCTACATGATGCCATAATGATAGTCAGAAGAGCTCTAAAGAACTCCACTGTTGTTGCTGGTGGTGGTGCTATTGATGTAGGCAATATAAACCTTCTAAGATCTATCATAACTTGTCTTTTTTAGTTTTTACCCATGCTTTTATTTTACATGATAGATGGAGGTCAGTCGATATTTGCGACAGCATGCACGGACAATAGCTGGAAAGTCTCAACTGTTTATAAATTCATATGCCAAGGCCCTTGAGGTAGGGGACTGGACAATTTCAATTTATCATTAATTTTCTCTCTTCTTGGGCAACACCTTTTGTAGCAATTCAGCTGTATATTAGAAGTTTTCATATTTGTAAATAAGTATTAGTTGTTTTCTTTCTGATCATACTAGAGACATCTTTATGTATAGGTTAGCCAGTTATCTTATGGCTATCAAGTTCCTTGTGACATGTTATTTTCCTGTTCACGTATGGGTAATGCTTTTGTTTAGTAGTAATATTAGATGCTTGTTGGGTTAAAAAAAAAAAAAAAAAACCGACCTGTATGGTGTCCCATAAGTTGCCATTCCATTCGTGGTGGTTGTGTTCCTTGGAGTCTTTATTTCCCCATTGAGCTTTTGATGATGCCTTTTGTGGGAATGAAAACCTCAAGGGATAATAAAAATTCTTGTTATATGCTCCTTCCTAAATGTGGTCTGAGTGAGTTATTTTGCATCTTGTCAGGGCCTTCTAGGCTTTCTAGTGTCTACTTTAGATTTTATTCATTAGTGTAATAGCCAATTGTCGGGATAGAAAAATCACAGATTGGTATGCTTCGTTTTGTTGATTTGACCGATTGGTATGCGTTGTTTGGTTGTCTTTATTGTGGTTTGGCAAATATTGCATTCATCTGACAAGGATGGTGATCTATAGCTACTCCAAACATCTGTTTGTTCCTTTATTGTTTCTTACCATTAATTAGTGGTCTATGATACACATCGATTACTTTAATTTGCTTGTGAAACATTAACTACTTTGGTTCAATAAGAAAAATCAATGTGAAGAGTCATGCTCAATTGGAAAATAGTGCACCCTACTTTAATGTTAACTATGCATGCCATGAATTTAGTCGCCAAGTTTTGATCTTGCAGTAGGTATCACTTTCAAACAATTATTAAACAGAGATAAGCATATAGCAACATTAAAGAAACAACTCAAATGACAAACCCACAATTAGAACAATAAATTAGAAATAATGCCAAACAAAGTTGTAGTAATAACTAAGGAAATAAACTGGCCATGTTAATTTATTCTTTGGAAATCCATGGTTCAAACTTAAAAGCTCACAAGTTCCTAGTAAGTTTATTCTGGATAAGTAAAATACAGTGAGAGTAGGTTTCAAGGCTGGTCTCCCCAGCAATAAAGCCTTGGCTGATTAAAGGATTCGGAGGATGTGTACAAACAACTAAGCAGCCATGGCCAAATTCAACAACAAACAACTCTTGAAGATATTTGTTTATGGATGATGGAGAATGGAAGAAGATGGAGGTTGAGGAAGGTTATGGAAGAATGGAGATTAGGAAGAGGGAAAAATTTGAAAGAGAGGTGGTAGGATGAGAAAGGTTCTCTTTTTTTTCCCCCTTTCAATAAAAAAAATCCTAACCAACCTTCTTTTCCCTTTGAGTATCAGAGTATGTTACTGTAAATTGAACCGAAACATTGACGAGTGAAAGGATTATTTCAGCTTTGGGAAGGAAAAAACATGTGTGATCTTATTTGAACTGGTTAGATCGATCTGATCTAACCTGCCCTGAGTTCATTTCTGAACCGGTTCAGTTTTTGATTCACAGCTTGAAAAGAAAAGGTAATTAAGATCAGCTGGGTAACCTGAGTTGGAACCTTTTCCTCCTAATTAGATTCATCTAGAAAAACCTAAATACAATCTAATAAAACGATAAAAGCAAATTAATGTAGCCTAAATCTTCCAACCAGCTAAAACAAATTAAAAAAGAAAAGAAAATAGTGAGTGCACTTGCACTAGAAAGAGAGGGGTTTGTGCTTGGAATGGATAAAAATAGATGTTGTCTTCAAGTTTAGCCAAAAGTTATCAACACGGAATCATACTTAATTCTTTTACTGGGAAAAAGTTAGGAAGTATGGACACAGACACAGATTCAGACAGATGCGGTTATGGATATGCGACATGGCAGTTGTGAAAAATGAGAACACGGACACAACAGGACACGGGAAAAACTATAAATGTAAATATTTTTCTATTTTTATCATAATAATTTTACTAAAATATCCAAAAGGAAAGTAATAGCAATGTATGGGTTCGTGTCTCTTTATTCATTTACAAAGGATAAGTGTTACCATCGACCATGCATGTGTTTGTCTCTCACTCTCAATAGGCAAAGAGATAAAAACATGTGGTGGGTCAAAGATCAACATAGAATGATAATACAAAAAATCATTTCTTAAATAAAGAAGCAAACAAGGCTCATGTATCCAAGAAAACATTAAAGTATAACTTCATAAAGCTAAGTAGGTATATATAGATGTTATCAATTTAGTAATATTTATTTATAATTTTAACAGACTATTTAACTCTTTTTTCCAGACATAACTTATAATAAGTTTGGATATGACAAAGACACTGCTTACAAGAAGTTCGGACTCGGCAATGACACTGTATTTTTTTTAATTTATTGGAAACGACACATGGTCTGTCCGATATGGTTTTTGACATGTCTGTGGTATGTCTATATCGGACACGTGTCCGACATGGACACGGCATATCCAATGGCGTGTCCGTGCTTCTTAGGGAAAAAGATCCACAAATAATCTCCCCGTACATGTCCGACACGAACACGTTGATACCTAACGCCGTGTCTGTGCTTCTTAGGTAAAGAGATCCACGAATAATATCCCCTATGGTTTAGCAAGGTCAGATAGGGTTAGCTGTTCCTGATTGCATTTGCCATAAGTATTGACAGTCATAAAAGATAAACACAAACAATCTCCCTTTTGGTTCCGTAGGGTCTGAATCATCTGATGGCATTCACCAAAAATAATGACATTACTAATTACAAGAGTTACATTTATTTCTTGCTTGGCATAGATGTTAAAATCCATATGACTTTCTTATTTCAAGAGACTGAACAGTCATTCTATTTGTAGGTTATTCCCCGACAACTTTGTGATAATGCTGGATTTGATGCAACGGATGTCTTGAATAAGCTTAGGCAGAAACATGCATCTGGTGAGCTTCTTGGTATTCTTTAACATCTCAATAGAAAATATGCATGCACAGTTGCCCATAAAATCATGCCATGTTTATCACAGGTGAAGGTGCAAACTTTGGAGTAGATATAAATACAGGTGGAATCACAGATTCCTTTGCCAACTTTGTATGGGAACCTGCAGTCGTGAAGGTATATTTATGCTTTCGAATTTGCTTGAGTTGTTGATATCTTTCTTTCATTATCTATGGCTGTTTATGACCTTTGAATTTGACCACAGATTAATGCTATAAATGCTGCTACTGAAGCTGCTTGTCTTATTCTTAGTGTGGATGAAACAGTGAAAAATCCGAAGGTATTTCTTCTTGCTCTTCTTGTACTGGGAATTTTTAACATGCTTTCTACTCTGTCAACAATTAAATCTTGCAATCTGCATATTATTTTATCATATCATGAATGTGCATCTGTTCTCCTTGCACATTGAAACTGATATCCTTATAATTTTTTGTCTGGAACAATAATTTTCTACTCAGCAACAAATCTTACATAGAATGCAAGTGCACTCATAACTTAAGCTTCCCCTGTCAAAATTTCGAGTTTCTTGTTGCAGACACTTTCAGGAGATAGCCATTTGACATCTCTGTCCTGTCTCCATGTAACAACTGATGGATTTTGTTTGCTTAGAAAAACTTAGTGGATTTGTATAAACATATAATGCTTTAGTTCCATCATTGTTCTAAATATTCCCAACATAACCCTCCATATATCGTTTTTCGGGGTGAATCATGATGATATGTTAAAACAATGTTCATATCTTTTTGTGTGTATGTTGAATGATATTTGCAATATCGCCCTGTATGTAGCCCTATCATCCTGATGTATTGGTTGATATATTTTTTAATTGAGTTTTTAACTTAGAAATATATTAGGTATTCATACCCAATATCATTCCTTTGTATAAGAAAAAGCCTAAATTCATTTTTGTCTGACTAAATCAACTAGATTTTAAATTGTTGCCATAAAAATTTGAGAGTTAGAAATGTTAGAGATATATAATGCGAGCTTATTTTAGTACTACTCAAGATTTTAATTCTTCTTTAGGAACCTCTTCTTCTATCTCTCTTGCTCAACTACTGTTATAATTGTCGCTACCTTTATGGTTCTCGCCGCTTCTTTTATTGCTGCGATCTTGCTTCCACTAGTATTTTTGTTGTGCTCTAATCTCAATTATTTCTATAAGCTATGTTTTCAACTTTACTTGAATCTATCTTATAATTTTTTATTATGTTATGCTTTATGAACTAGTACTTGGGATATTATGTCATGCCTTTTATCCCCAAGTACTTGGGATAAAAGGCTTAGTAGTTGTTGTATGCTTTATGAACATATTTTTGAATAGCCTTGCATTTGTGTTGTCATACTACTTAGACAGATGGAATTAAATCACCTCTGAATCATATTTACATATTTTATGTGTATATATAATGTTCAATATGAACGTCTGATATGAGCTCGTATCCAGATGTATCGTTCGATTTCCACTACCCTATTTGTAAAAACCCTTTCAATATAATCCCTATATCCGATATATAGATTGAGTTCCGTTATGTAGTCGTTTTCTAGCTATTTATATTCCGAGATATAAGAATGCTAATTAGGATCCTTATTTATTTCCTTACAGTGATTACTTCAATTGTTCTCCTCTTTCCGACTATTGCTTGAATTAAATAAAACCTCCAAAATTTTGGAACTTTCTTTAGCTTTCCCTACCAAGCTTATTGCTTGATCTGTACATACATATTTGCAATAACCGTTCATGAGAGCTAATCAATTAATGCTTCCTCTTAAAAGAATCTCAGCACCTCATTGTATTCAATTCCTGTGCTAGGTCAACTAACTGCATCTTAGTTGGGTAATATAGTAGCATTATATAATAGTTAGTGTTCAGCTGTGGCACTTCATATCATCCCTATGCCAATCTGGAAAGGCATGCGTGATGACAATAGTTATTGTGTAATTCCATTGCTGGTGGGGTGCTATGGCTTCTAATTCATCGTCATTCTATCTCTTTATATTCCTGATTTCAGTCTAGATCATAGTTTGCAAAACTCTCATCTTTTAAGAAGATGCACTTTGGCCACTCCACATATGATCTTTCTTTAAAGAAAAAGTTGTTTAAAAATAAAGATGGACAATAAAATTCATATTTCTGCCAGACCCCTTATAAAACTGTTTTTGCATTATTTTAAAAGAAAGACTTCAATATTAGTCTTCATAAATTGTTTGCTTTCATTTTGAAAATATATTAATTTAATTGTTATTTATCAATAATTTATTATATTTCCATAATTTATTGTTGGTAAACTTGTTTGACCATCAATTTGATTAGTCAAAATAGCAATTTTTTTTTTGTAAATGTTAATATTATATAATAATGTTGTTGAATATGGATATTTGTGAATAAAAGAGGTGAGCGGTCTATATATATTACATATTGTTATGAAATAGTTTGCTTAATATTATTGATGTCAGATACACCTAAATAGAGATACAAGCGAATAGTATCCAATGCTGGTCTATACCTAGTAAGGGTATTCTCAAAGATAGTTTAATCTACCACTCTTCTTCAAGTTGGAGAATATATATTAATCATGCTCAACTTGTTATACAAATTAGAGAATGATGATGCAATTTTGTCAATATAGCAACCAACTTCTTGGAGTAAATGGAATACATATCACCTTCTTTGTTCCATCTCAAACCAGATGATAGTCTATCTTTATATGCTTCGTACGATCATGAAATATTGGATTCTAAGCAGTATAGATAAAAGACTGATTACCATGATGCATGGGCTTAGAATCCTTTTGGTCTAAAATCAAGCCCAATAAGTTCTTCAATCGCAGTAGTTTGGACATGATGCCATACTTTGATACTATGCCTCGTTACTCGATCGAGAGGCTACACTAATCGTGATTTTTACTTCATAGCACTAGGTTACACCCTCTACATATCTTGCATCTAAACATGCCGAGATGTGAACATACCCATGCTTCTTATAGACAGTATTTTTCTGGGAGAACTCTTAATGTAAGAACCTTCTGAGCAGCTTTTCATTGAACATCCCTCAATTTATACTTGAATTAACTTTAGTATGCAACAACAAAGTAAATCTTTAGGCCTGGTAATTGTGAGATGAATAAGTTTCCCGATCATCTTTCTGTCCTCCTTGACATTCTCATACACTGTATTACTCCAGAAGTCTACATCTGACTTTATTGGTGAACTAGCAAGCTTGCATCCAAGTATGCCAGCCTTTTCTAAGAGATGTAACACATACTTTCTTTGAGAAAGTAGTCCATGTTCTGATACACAATTTCAATCCCAAGTACTTTGACTTTCCCATGTCTATATTCACAAAGTACTGCTCGAAATAGTTTTTTTGTCTCTGTCAAGGCTTCTTTATCGCTTCGTGTCAATGTAATATCATCCACATACACAGTAAGAAGAACAATACTGTAGGTAATATGCTGAACGAATGCCAAGTGATCATAATGGCAACTTTCGTAAACCAACGCCCACAACTAGTAGGAAGCTTTTCAAACCAAGCTATGGGATTCTACTTAAGTCCATAAATCGCTTTTTTTGAGTTTGTATACTTTATTCTTCCCCTGAGCAATATATCCGAAGGTTTCATATAAACCTTTTCATGCAGATTACCATATAAAGAAGGCGTTTTAAACATCCAACTGGAACATTGGCCAAGCTAGATTAACAACATTGGAGAAGTGGATACGTATGGAGTTGAGACGAGTATAATTAGAGAAAGTCACAAAATAATTTGTGTAATATATTTGAGAAAAATCTTTTACGACAAGACGAAATTTATATTTATCCGCAGAACCATCTAGTTTGAGGTTTACAGTGTACGCATAGCGACAACCAACAATGGAAGCACTCTGTGGAGTATTGACCAAATCTTATGTCCTCAGAGATACTAGAGCCTACAACTTCTCATCCATAGCTTGCTGCCAAACTAGTAGTCACATGGCCTTCTAAAATAACTTGGGTAGAGAGAGTGAAGACAAGGAAAGGGCAAACTAGTCAAAGCACGTGGTAAGCTTACTTATCATAGAAAATAAATTGAGAAATAGGATGAGCGGTAGAAGAATGTTCACCCTTCCAAAGAGCAATGGAAAGGTTAAGACCGGAATGCGGTAAAGGTTGATGATGGGTAGAACCTTGAGTTGGAGATGGAGGAAAAACTAGTTGCAAGATCGGAGAAGGCACCTTCTCAATTCCTCTGCCACCAACACCTTATCACCTATACTGGAGAAAAGGAAACAATTGTCCTACAGATACTGATGAAGCAAAATATAGAACAAACTCAGCAAAGAACATACTTTCTAGATACATGATCATATTCTTTTTTTTGGATCAGATTGGGGAGATAACTTATCGAAATCAGTAGTCAAGTCTTGTACAAACCTGTACACCCAGAAACTCGAGATAAAAGGGGGGATATGTCTTTATCCAGATAAAGATGGGAAAAGAGACTTTTATCACATAAAACAAAAATAACATCCTATTAATAAAGTGACAAATAGCAGTAGACCACAAATAATTTAGAACATGCATACGAATCATCAAAATACGAGCAACATCTAGAATGTGTATTTTTCTATTTAATGACACCATTCTATTTGGATGTGTGTGAATGATGAATAATTCTATTATTAGCACAAAAAAGGAAAACATCAGACTTAATGTGCTCCATAGCATTAACAACATGCAAAATATGAACAGATGTAGAAAATTAAGTTTTTATTGAATTATGGAAAGAGTTCAATAGTGCGAGAAATAACAGGCCTCTCTTTTAACAGGTACTGCATTTATTGACTCATTTAGGATATACCGAGCTCAGAAGACACTCTAGACCTAACGGGCAAAATAAAATGAAGACTCTGGAGTGAGGGATGTCTAAGACATTGGTGCCATTGTAAAGAGGAATAAGAAAAACGAGTAGCAAAACTTATGGGTGAAATCCTGTTATCCATATAGTATATCTTTTATTGTTCATGATTGTTGCTAATTCTTATCCCAATCTGGATGTCCTGAAAGATACAATAGAAGGAAAGAAGCAGAGTGTGTAATGGATCAATCCTGGGAGTAGAATCATTAGAATGCTAAAAACAGTATAATCAATAACATTAATAGGTAGGAGAAGCAACATGAATCATCCGAGAAGCAGGACGAGAAGCGCAAAGAGCTGTTGAACTTGCACGGGCATGTGACAGCAGTCACAGCTGTGGTACCTGTGACAGACTGCTAGAGGTGGATATGGTTGTAGCTGCCAGGGGCAGGGCGAAGGGAGGAATGGGAAAGGGAGCAGATTAGGTTAGTTTTTTTTTTTTTTTTTTTAAGAATGGAGGGACGAGATTAGATCTATTTCACAACGTGGGTGTTGATACCATATTATGAAATAGATAGCTAAATATTATTGATACGAGAGATCACTTGTAAAGAGATACAAGGGAATAGTAGCCGAGACATAACTATACCAGTAAGGGTATTTACACAAGATAGTGTGTAAATACCCTTATTGGTGTGCGTGTGTGTGTGTGCACGCGTGTGCGTGCATGCTTGAAATAGTCAGCTGAATATAATTAAAGATACATGCTTGAAACACTTTGAACCAAAAGTTTCCAACCTCTTACCTAACGCAAATATTTATGAAGCTCTAAATAAATTATCGAAAATTCACTTGCTTAGATTTTACACTTGTTAAGCGTATTCTTTTCAATGAAAATCATATCAATAGACATCATATTAAAACACTTTATGATATAAGAATATAAGCCCATTTCCATCTTCATAAAGTGAAATACTCATTTCAAATCCCATATCTGAAAAAAATACTGATTTTTAACAAGGTAGTATTCTATAATTTGATTAAGCCAAAGTTATTATTGCAATTGTTTTTATGTTTCTAAGTTTTATTTTACAAAATGGTTTTGAAGCTGAACAGTGTAACAGATTTTTCAGAAGTTGAAATATTTACCTTTCAAAATAATTTTCAAAAAACTATGGGGTTTGTGGATCTATATTAAGGATCTGCGTTGAGTCCATTTATATGTGCCATATGACGGATAAATTTGCTAGAGTTACTTAGGATAAGATATCTTGGTGTATACTATTTGTTGATGATATTATCTTAGCCGATAAGATGAGAGTAGGGGTAAATACTAAATTGGAGTTATGGAGGCAGACGTTACAATCAAGATATTTTAGATTGAATAGGTCTAGAACATCGTATATACAGTGTAAATTTAGTAAATGAAGGCCCGTGACTATAGTGATGTGACACTGAACGAGCGAGAAATATTAATGAGCAATCTAATCAATTTATGTACTTGAGTTCTATTATTCAAAGTGATGGAGAGATCGATAGTGATGTCAATTAGAGAATCCAAGCTGGCTGGCTGAAGTGGATAAGTGCAACAGGAGTTTTATGCGGCTGTAACATTCTGTTAAGCTGAATGGAAAATTTTATGGGACTGCTGTTAAGCCAGTTTTGTTATATTGCAAGAATGCTTGGCTATAAGAAACATAATTCACAGAAGATAAGTGTAGTAGAGATGCACAATTACACATATTTCATTGCATATATGCGGTAACAGTGGGAGAGATAAAGTTAGAAATGGGGATATTTGTGCTAAAATAGGCGTAGTACCCCACAAGAATATTCGTGTTAAGATATAGTGTAGCCCTTATCAAAGAGGATGTGAGAAAATAGCCTGCGACGGTTTGGTAATGTGCGACGTAGACTTACAAATACAACAGTTTAATGAGTGGAGTTTATCAATGTAGGACTAGTTAAAAGAGTGAAGGGAAGACTGAAAAAAAAAATATGGATAGAGGTGATACAAAAAAAGATAGATGCTAAAAACTTAAATGAAGATATATTGTTTGATAGGAATGAGTGGAGAAGGATCGTCCATGTGATCGATCCGGCGTGAATCTCTTTTGGTTCATATATAGTCAATCCTAAGACTTAGTTGTTGTATGGGGTTCATGGACAACT